>JABASF010000702.1:0-33941 GCA_019776145.1 Harlomillsia oculata
AAGTTTATTGTCAACGATTTAATATTCAATAATATTTGATTAAATGTTTACTATTTACATAGATCACAGTTTTGCCTGCTCCAACAATCTACCACTGTATAATTGTGAAAGCACATAGTCGGTACTTGAAGAAGAAGCATCATATGATTGGGGTACGTTGAGATTCCACTTTAACTCTATTATAGATTCATTACACCAGTAGGACTTTTATACAGGAGCCATTTTTTACAAACGTTTTCAACTTGTAATCATAGTGGAGACAACTCCTTAATCCAAAACGCACGGAGAACACTCATCACATCATCATGTACGAATGTAGCGTTCCAGAAGAAGACGGCGGAACTGCAGCCGTTTTCGAAGAATTGTCGAAAGACAAGAAAGGGGATCACTGCTACAATCCCGCTATGGTTCCAGTTTGGAATAAGCATTGTTTGGCTGTTCCAATGGCATGGTCTGTCGGAGCTGATGGTCAAATGTTCAATGAACACACTGGATACCCTATTGGAGAAAATCATAATGGAGCCACGTACTTCATGTTCGAAATTCATTATGACAACCCAAAAGCCGAAACATGTAAATAGGTTTATGTTATTGACTATTGGTGTTATAATTACAGTAAAAGTACAAAGAGTATCGTTTTCGTTCTTTTCATATACAATTAACAGGGACGGACGACTCTGGATTCCGTGTTTTTGTCACCGATAAGCTTCGTCCGAATGATTTGGGTGTGCTGTTCACAGGAAACCGACTTGGTCTTTTCCATACGGTTCTTCCTAAAGCCGACAGTTTTCAAACTTGGGGAATGTGTAGTTCTGAATGCACTGAAAAGGTAAGCTTGAAATATAGTAGAGTTATGTAATAATATACGATTAACAACACAGTAACTGAACGTTTTTTGCATTATTACTTTAGACATTCCCACCAGAAGGAATTGTCTTCACACACGCCTTGCTTCACGGACATAAACGTGCTCGCAATATCACCACTCGTCATATTCGCAATGGAGTTGAATTGGAACCAATATCCGAGGTCTTCATTTGTTTTATAATACTACTACAATTTGCTAATTGTAACACAACAATTATTACATTAATGTAATTAACGTGAATTTAAATAGGATCGCAATTTCAATTTCGACTACCAGCAAATGCGTACTATTGTTCCTGAAAGACGTGTTCTTCCTGGTGACATTATTCTAGCAGATTGCGATTATGATACTAAAGACGAAACAGGCCCAGTTTTTGTAATGACAATGACAACACTATTTCAAAACAATGATATTTTACGAACTCCTCTGAAATGGCTATAATTTTTCGACATTGTTTTTCTTTCAGGGCGGTTTAGGCACTCATGAAGAAATGTGCCTCGTTTTCATGCATTACTACCCGCGAATTGACCTTTCCGATTGCCGAACTCAAGTTGACTATAAGACATTTGTAAATGGCTTGGGAATTCGAAAAACTGAGGGGGCTGACAAGCTCAATCAACCATACAGACCAAAGTAAAGCCTGATTTAAGACTTGCGCTGTACTATACAGACTATACCCTACTAACTCTTCACACAATCAAATTAAAATGTTCACTAATTGGGAAATTAATGCATCCTTATTAGACCCGGTCAAAAGAAGGATCCACAAGACGATGCGATGTTATACTTTGGAACCAAAATCCCAATCTTCCCAACTGTCCCTACATTCGATGACGTCAAGGTGAAGGATCCAGAGCCAAGGGAAGGTTTCGAAACCGTCGCCGATTACTTGAGGAATTCCGATTGGGACGAGGCGAGTACTAAGGATGTCAATGAGCAGTGGTATGGAAAGAATGCCATTCAGTATGCCACTTGCACACGTCACGGACGTCGTCGACAGCCTCTTGAAGTAACAAAATGAACATTGTTTACGAAAATTGATATGAGGGAAAGTAATCATTGATGAAATTGAAAGTGATGACATTTATTCATTTTTATGAAATATATAGAATTTCCTTGTGAAAAGACCACGTTATCGTCCATATGAACCAAAAACCGATCCTAAATGCGAGGTCAGAGGTTTCAACAAACTTGACCAGTATGGCGGTCAAACATTGGACGCCCAACCCAGGTTTAGACAGTTGAGTGGAGCACGTCAATACAGTTCTCGTCAATACCAACCTCGGTACCAGTACCAACAACGGCCATCTAATCCATTCTTCTCATAAATTCTATTTAAATTCAAAGACCGGAAGTGGATAGCCGGCATCTGCACAACACAGCTTTATACATAATCCTTCAATCCCAATCTTCAATATCACATCTGTACATTGCTATTGTTGATCACTCACTTCTATGAATAGTATAACCGTTTTTGTTGAATTTGTAAACTTTTTTCACTTCGTCAATGCAATTGTTCTCCAAGTCACTTTTTTATAATATTGTTGTTCTCTTGTCTTTTGCCTGAAAATTAAATTGTTCACTGTCCCTTTCACAAAAAGACCACTTGTATACTTCTTCCATCTCACTTTTGTCATTGTCATTAACTACTACGACAGTCGAGGTCCACTTGTCGTTACCCGTAATGCAATTTCAGAAAGAGTCTCAAGAGATTTCGGCTGAAGCTGCACTCCAACTTTTGTCACTATCTATCCATCAGTCCATCACAAAACTCATAGTGCTTAATGACATCACATTATTGTCAGAATGACTTGCAATTTCAAAATGCACGAACAAAGGAGTACTATCCTTAAAGTACTAGGCACATAGTGACAACAATTTAATAATTCTAAGCCAATTATGCTAAAAAAGCAAAAAAGGAACAAATTGATAGTACAATGACGTGTGCGTGTGCATGTGTAAGGCGAAGCTATTTCTGCATATCTTAACGTACATGGTCCATGCTTTATGCTTTCCATTTCACTATGATCATTTTCAATTTCAACGTGAACTTGAAAAGTGTTTTAACACTGTGTTTTATTCTGTTCTTACTGAAAATTCAACCTATGGAGAAGGGGTAAAGAAAACCGGAGGAACAGAAAATGGAACGAAAGCATCCTTTCCCATGACGAAAGAAAGACTGTCTGAGCTGAACATGTTCATTTATCATCTTTTTGCAGAACTTATTTTTTTCCGAAGTCGAGTCATACAAACACGCACGAAGAAACAAGAAGAAATACCATACCATAAAATTGAAATTATGATTTGTTCTGTATTTTTTAGAAAAAACTCGTGAGAGTACATTATTTTACTAATACTGCAAGGTTTTGAAGAGGGAAACCAGAAACCACGTCACAAACGGGTAACGGGGGTTTTTATAAGCATTTTATGAAGATATTATTGCATTCTTTACTTATACAGAAGCTTTGAGAACGGAAATAGCTTGATTTTTGGTTTAGCGAATAAAAGGGGTAGAGTCTAACCGATACAAAATCAAAATAACTGATCAGGAATCAGAAGTGAAGATGGGACACTAAATGAGAGCATAAGTCACGAAAAAAGAGAATGAGCTGACAGAAAAGTGTGTAATCATCCCGCATAGTTGAAGACTACCAGGCCTCGGGAGTCGGGACCGTTTAGCCACAAATTGCTGTCTGATTGTACTGAGCATTTTGGAATGTTTCGTGTGGTCGTGACAGACGGTTCCTTTGCCCATTTATAGAGATAGACAAGGCACTTTCAATATTTCCTTCCCATCTCTCCTCCTGTCCTGACAACAAATTACGAAGGGTAAAGGCAGGTAGCTCACACTTTAACAAAAGACCTTTCGTCTCCCGTTTCCCTTTGTGCCTTTATGGATATAATCCTATGCTTAAATGAGTCAACCGAGTCAGGACAAAACGAAGGATGGATCATTGTTGTGATGATCGCTTCGATGATTTCTTATGCAGTGGTTTGTCAGGTTTTTCTCAATTGTTACATTTTGAGTGAAGGAAGTAGGTAACATATGCATAGGCACTATTTATTTCCTTCAGGCGCATAGTCCCGTTTATTTTGTCTTTCAATAATACTAATAGTCATATAGTTCAAAGTTCTCCAAAAATGGCAGCTTCTTAAACGATTCTTGAACAATAAGAATGTCACAAGACATAGTGAAAGCCCATAATATTAATAATCAAATTGTGGACCACAAACACCACTTGGAAAACTGGCGAAATGGATGGGAAAAAGATACTGCTTTGTTACCCCGGAATGAAATTAAGTCTGGAGAACGAAAGGAGCGATAAATGTTTCAGATGGAAATTCAGCACAGTGGAAACAGATTTTTAAACATGAGAAATAAACGGTTTTAGAGGATTTTTGGCCTTGCGAAAAAATGTTTGTAGAGTTAAATGCAAGCAAAACGGAAAGGTAAATTCCATGTAAATGGAGAACGATAAAAAAGGAAGCAATGAAAGGCCGTGAGGGACTTTTTCGTAAAGTGTACAGGAAAGAGTTGAGAGTAATAAAATTGCACGTTAAGTGCAAAGCACGTCTTGGAGTAATAGAAAAGTTTGCTCGTTACGACAAACCACCAATTCATTCGGTGTACAATTACCTCAAAAAGTTTTGCCAGGATGAATTTCGTGGCACAGCATCACGTCTCGTTTCCCTATTCGTCGTCACAGGAAGATTTTCTTCCTATCTTATTTGCAAAGCTGTAGTAGTATAACTAAACAGTCTCATTTCCCCCAATGGAGACAATTGTCCTCGCTTAATATTCTCTATTCTCTTTTTGGGTGAGATAGTGCACCGCAAATTGCTCAATATGCTACCCGAGTTGTGTGACCTGGTCGGTTTCTCTTGTTTGTTTGCATTTAATTACAAAGTCTCTTTCCAGTCACAGTCACGCCCAACAAACGTACCCCTTTCTCTACGTAACTGTTATAGCTATAACACGGTCAGAGAAGTGATAGAGCTAACCTGATCTGACCATTCCAATATTTAAAGGCGGAGAGTTTTGACAGACTTTATGAAAAACCGAAACTTTCATCTTCCAAGAATCTGTTCATTAACTTTTCAGGTTTCTCTTCTGTACAGACAGCGACAGGTATTCAGGTATGGGTATCCCGTGATCCCCAATTTGCCAGAAATAGACGAAACTGATAAAGGTACGGTTCAAATAAGTTTCTTTATTGTTGAATACAGTAATAGAAATCCACGGCTTTACGATACGGATACGACTTATCTGGTTGAAGAGCCGCTGATAGATTATAATTACATTTATTACATAATTACATTTACATGATAATAAAGACAATAATTTAATGACTGAATGAATTCATTATTTTTCCATCTTTCCAACTATTGAAACTCCACGTTCACATTTGCAAAATTTTAGAAATAAAGTATATAAAATATAAATGTCGTCATATTCAACTCGACATTTACTCGATCAGCGTTATTGTTCGCGTCAGTTTATATTCAACTTCTATTGTCTTTGGTTCTCTTTTGATTCGTATAGCGTAAAAGGTGGTAAAAGAGCTCATGATCAAGGCGAAACACGATGCTATCCCACTGGAAAGGAACGATTTGTAATGTTTGTAAACTTCTTCTGCTAGTTTCAAAAGCTTTTTTAAACACCCCTGTACATGCAGACATGCATTACACAATCTATTACAAAGATTATAACAGTATTTAAAGCAATGTCAAAATGGTTTTAAACCTCAGAGAACGCAGTAGTTTGTGCTGATTTTACGGTGCAATTTGTGTTTTTCTGGTTTAAACAGCAGGATTCGGGCAAACCATTGTTGTAGCTCCCAACATCCAAGTAATCCATGTATGAGTTGACCCCGCAGCATTTTTCCTGAAGTGATAGGGGATCCATTTAATAAATAGTAAATATTACAGTTATGGTACATAATACGTCATTGATTCTTGGTAAGTAAGATTGGTATTTATTACTCGTCTTTAAATTGGACCCAAATGATCAGACTGGTTACGGTTTCGAATGCTGTTCATCATAGTTGCGTTGATGTTGTCTGAACTTAAATCGCCTTGTGCAACGGAGGACAAAGTCACCATTAGAATGGAAGCCACTAAAACTATGATCGGACCATACCAAGCCCAGAAGCGCTTTCGGTTTCAAGAATTGTAATTAGTTTTAATTAACGCTTTATTCAGATGGTATTGGAGTACAATTTTGTCTTGTAAACGTACATATAACCCCGCAGCTAATCCTTGGTCACTGTTCCTCAATTGGTCACCGCGCAATTTGAGACAACACGAAAAACAAGGGAAAATGATGTACCTTGCCGTTGCAAAGGTCACAATGGCATAAATGACCATCCCGATATGTATCAAACTTGTTCGGCTTTCAGAGTAAACGTCGGAAAAAGTAGAAAATGTGTACATGTATATTGCTGATGTGACCAAGAATCCCACTTGTGAAGCCTAATAAGTAAAAACGTATGGATGTGATGTGAATAAGTTAGCAATTAGCAATCGTTTTGTCTTTACTAAGCCCAGTTTAAAATGCGTTAAAATTTTACAATGGCAGCCAGATGCAGGATCCGCACTATTTTCGGGTACTTGTATTGTCCGTAATCGTATGGATCTGGTTCTGCTGGAACTGATCGTTTCAAATCCAACATTTTGGAACTTCTTGGTATGAACTGCTTACCCTATAATATAATATATTGTCCATGAATAATGCGAAGAGGACAAAATTCTGTTTTTTATATGAAGTCCCTTTTTCCAAAGCATTAAGCTTATCTATATTAGTAGCAAATCCTCAAGTGACAAGAAACATGATTATCATTTTTTGACTGTTGAAACTAACTCCACTTCTCCACTTGATACAAACGATTGATCAACGTCAGCAAGGGATTATAATATACATTTTGCAACTTCAAATAAATGACCTACGTTTGTTTATGGTATGTTAAACTTGAAAAATGAATAAAATGCTAAGATTAAATGCCTTGTGTATGATTCTATGTTCACTTCATGTTGTTCATAATTACTTTGACCTTGGAAAATGAATTCTTGCACCAAGGCACTTACGACTTACCTCATAATTGCAGTTTCGTTTGCAGTGCCGAAACGTACTGTCAAGTGTCCACCTCCACGCGGCAGTTGTCCTTCCCGTGAACCTGGAATCGTGAAAACTAAAAACATCTCAGCACGATCTCTTTTGTACACTGTACTCTCAAAATCGACAGGTTCTCCGACATTCTGTAAATAACATTTTTGGCATAATTTTCGTGCAAAGATATCCTGTGCAAAGCGGAATCGTCAATAATGTTTACTTTTCTCTTTTCGCAAAAAATGGACTTTTCTCTATACGTTTTCTACGTGTACGGTTGTTTGCATTTGCGATTTTTCTCTTTCGGCGTACGTATCAAATAGGAAAATTCATCTCATCTGAAATGTCTTTTATTTGCATTACAGTTTAAGTTTACCTTGACATAATAACGTTCCATTCGTCACATATTCCGAGTCGGCGTAACACATCGTCGTCAATTCAAATCTCTCTTTACACAAAGGATTCCATGAGACTTGAAGATTGGAATTGAAATGTAAAACTCGACAGAGTCTCCAGTCTCATGCAGATTCTTGGCATTAGAATCCAAACTCATTCAGACGCGAAGACGAAGAAGAAGCAATAAAATGAAATGACGGCTCTCTAAGGCACTCTTATTTCGGTTTCCTCTGGCTGTGAGCTTTTCTGTGACACATTTTGCACTCTCAGTCTCAAGGCCGGACGAGCTACGACGTACGTGAGTCTGACTCTGAATGCTGAAGGAAAGAAACTTGCAGTACCAAAGGTAGTGGAAAACAGGCAAGGAAGTTGGTTAAAGAGGCTCCAAGCTTTTAAGAATGAAGGAGTACTTTATCCTTCCGAAAAGTGGTGACTTTTGTCCCTTTTCGTCGACTTGGCTCTATTGTCATCATGACCAAAAATTGAAAAAAAGGAATTCAGTCGTTGGAAGAAGGTGTGAGCTTGCTCTCATCGCCTTCCACAACACAAAGTCTTCGGAAAGTCGTGTGATTACGCAAAGTTGAAACCTTCTCCTGACAAAGTAGAAAGGAAACACTTATCTGAAACTTAAGGCTCTCTTGCCACTCCATTTCTCAACGTGTCACTTGACAATGCAATGTGTGATGTTCCTTTTTACTCCAATGGGTCAACCTCTTCAACTTTACCTTCAAATTCTTCACTGAATTTCTGAAACACAAGACACCATGTGACGACTACTATGTTGAAAGAATAAGACATGATTTCATCTGTAGTTCATCCTTGGCTATAATGCCAAGACGGAATAAATTCAAAGACTCTGTGAACAATGTAACCTTTTTATGCTTTGCTGATCTTTGTTGATGCTTTATGGTAACGAAGTAACGATGGTCTGTTTGACAAAGGAAGGACAGAAGTTGCCGTATTCCTTTTACAGATTTGTGTAACACCTATTGTCATTGCGAGTCACTGATTTTCCATTTTGGTACACTTTGCCGATATCATTGTTAACGAATTTGGATGCTGTCAACAAACGATTGCGTCACTGATAATTTACATGCACTTTAAGACCTCTTACATATCGATATACTATACAGTAAAAGTTTGTAACTAACTAAGATGGATGATGACGAGGAATTTGAAACGGAAACTGAACTTCCTGTTTTTATTGTCGCATTCTAACTTTGTGAGGTGAATCATTTGAAAAATACCGATTGATATGAAAAGTCATTTTGAAAACAGAAATTCGAGTCATACAATCGTATTTGTACAAAGTATGAACGGGAACGCATTTTATTATAATACTGCTATTCTGTGTGTGATTTGAGCATTTATCCTCGCCTAAGTAGAAATGACATTTTTCAAAGTGACAAAGTCCAATGGGGACATCCTTAAGCTGAGGTCTCCCAGATCGTTTCCCCAATCCTCTGACTGACTTTGTGTTCACAACAATGGCAAGGAGTGAGACTTTTGGGTGACAATGTTGTAAAGCGGCTTCACTCACTCCCGAAACGATGCAATTGTGAATTGAATTGTGACCCTCTCTGTGGATTTAATACTTCCTTCAAAAAGTCCAATGGGAAAAAGAGCAAAAAAGGATTTTGTGGATCTTTTGAGAAGCAACAATAGTCATCTGTACGGTGGTTGTGATGGTTTTTGAATACCGTGTAGTAAGACTCACCACACCGATTCCAGTTTTAATGCTTCGGCAAGTCGTCAAAGCCGTATTGTTGTTGCCGTCGCGTTAAAGCGCAGAATGAGTCTGCACGATTTCCATGCCCATTTCCGCCTAGTGGAGATGTAATCCCAGTATTTTCCCCGGGTGCACTTTTTCCTTCTCGGAAGCTTAAACATCACAAAAATGGAAATGTTGTAAATTGCTGCGTCTGTCTGTGTGTGTGTCGGTCCGAGAAGCACGACAAAAAGATTATAAGGAAGGCAGAACGAAGACGAAGATGTTTTAAAAGTATAACGTACGCGACGCTTCTTTTCCAATACTTCGTTTTCGTTTCGAATGTCTCGCTCCTTTTGCTCTGGAAAAGAATCCTGGAGACATAAGCGAAAAAAGTCTACGAGATACATAGAAGAGTGCATAAGGTAATTTCCTCTGGAGAAGAGGAAGCTCCAAATTACTACTTGTGCTTTCATGATGAATGGACTTGAGGCACGCGGAACGACAGAACCGAGTTGCATTTCATATCGCTTGTGAACACCTTGACCCTCTTCGTCTTTTCCAGCCTCATCTTTCCACTTCATCATCATCATCATCTTGTGTGATCTTCCAAGATGCGTCTGCTACAAAGTAAAGTATTCCACGAAGATTTCACTCGTTCCTTTTCTCTTGTATATTCAAAATAGGACCAAATTCAAATTCCAACGTTATAATTCCTTCATTCCTTTCTTCCTCCTAATTCACATTCCGTACTAATTCCTACAATGAAAATATGAACATGTCAAAAGTGCCCTTGGGAAAAGACAAAAGTAAAAAAACGCTTGCGTTGTCAAAAGTTAAAGGACTACAATAATCGAATTTCTCCTTCTGAAGTACGCATGGGAATTCAACGCAATGCCTGATTTAATTCGACACATGTGACTTTTCAGATGCTACTGCTACTACTTTATCCATGCTCTGCGTGAGGTCAGCTAATAACAAGTGAAATGGAAGTCAAACGTAAAGTAATAATGGAGACAAGACTTGACTCCTTTGTTTTTTTGTTTCCCGTGCACCTTCTCTTCTTCTTCCTTGGAAGTCTCATTCATTTAAGATGCCGACCTGTCATTTACTTTTGTGTTCCCACTTCTGCCAGTATGGAGAATGGCTCATTCGCCCACTGTTGCTGTTTGCTGTTGTTTGCTGTGTGTTGGTGTTTTCATTCGATTCGAAGTTCTCTTGAACGTCCACGATGCATGGAAGCTGAGGAGAAACAGGTTCAGAGAGAGGCACTTTTACGATTTTCCACCTAGTAGCCAGGGTGTTGTTGGGATGTTGTCCTTGTCGCTGAGGATGGTTATGGTATCACTCCTTCGTTCTGATGTCTGCCGCGCCGTGCAATTCATTATCGCTCTCTTGCTCTTCTGACGCCGTCTTCTCACAAGAATCCATGAGGGAAAGCCCAAAAGGACTTACATAGTTTGTCCATACAGTCTCTTGATACCGGCATCCTGTTTGACACGTCTCACGATGTCAAGATAATGTGACATTCAACGTCGGTGGCATTACATTAGTGCTTTTTAATCATTGACCTTACGAACGGACCTTACCGGGGCACTTTATATTCCTCAAAAACCGATTTTTCAGTTTTAGCGTCAGTCCGTATGAATTTTTAATAGTAGTTAAGTTGATTGGTAGTACGGAAATTCTAGTTTCGTTGTTATAATTTTATCTATATTATTGTCATTCAAGAAAAGTTCTCAGTCAGTCATATTTCCATTTTTCGCCGTTGCTCTTTTCGTTTTCCCCTTATTTTCCTCTTTAATTCAAACGATTAGAGCAACATGCGGCATACGGTCAAGCATCAAACATATTCTCAGACTGGATTTGTTTATTGCGATCTCGTCAATGCGTTAATTCGGCATGGCTCAATCGGCTCATCAATCCTCATCAAAGAGAAGCTACAGGTTTTTCCAATCAGAATGGCACCGCTTAGTTAGCACATAAAAGATTTAATTGTCGAAAAGCACGCATGGGTCAATGGGGATATTCAATTGGAAAGCAGAAAGTACATCTTACACTTGAACTCGGGGAAGGGAGTGTCAGCTAGAAAATAAAAAGGTGAACTGGTGCTAATACTAAATAGTGTACATAGAATTGTTAGGTGCAATGTCACAGTCACGAACGTACAATTTCATCGACGACGAGACAGGTAGAAGCTGAGGAATTATGTACATATCGGAATCGGAATGCCTTGGTACGTTTAAATGACGAAGTAGACGAAGGTGCCACCGACAGAGAAGCCAAGGAGCACCACCGGTCATGAGTATTTACAGAACACGGGATTTGTTTCACGAACAAGACGAGATAAAAGGAGACGAACGACTTATCTTTATAGCACTTATAAAATGCGTCAAGGGAGAATGAAGAAAACGGGTTAAAAAATCTTTGACGCCGTGTTCTTTCCTTTACGGCTTTTTTTTCTCTGCATGCTATACGTTACGTTTTACGTATTAGAAAACTTACCATTCCTTCGTATTCTTGTTGGTAGCAGATGCGTCTTTCTGTGTAGAAAAAGAAATGTGATTCAAACTCTCAAGGTGCTTCCTCTTGTCGAGTTTACTTTACTGACTATAAAGCTGGGAAGCTCATTGATCTTCCCTTCTTGTTGGGAGAACTACTACACAGGAGCTTCCAACTCACTTTTCCCTAAAGCTTTACAGCATTACAGTTCCCTCGGAGTAAAACGGGAAGCTGAACCTTCAGTTCCTTTCAGTTCTTTTGGAACGTTCAAAGGGAAAGCACGTCTTGTTCGTTCGGTGCCGGGAGAATCACACGTTTTCTGATTTTAAGTGTATTCAATACACGACGTATGCCTGGAAAGCTGTATCAAGTTACCCTGTGACGCAAGCTGAAAAGTCTTTTTGTACGGATTGTGAAAAGCTGTATATTTCATAGAAAAATTAACATTGTGTAAAGTGATGGGCATCATGGGACGCACAATAGTGTCCCGGGCCCGGTTGCAGATTGCCCTGTGGCTGTGTCTAAGCGGGTATTACGTCACTGGAGCAAAATGTACATCCATTGTGTCACGGACGCTTGATATTAATGGACAAGTTGGAGAAAGAGGGGCAGTTAGTTTGAATAAGAACTTGTTAATTTCGTCGACAACGACGGGATCGTCGCTAATAACCACGACTATAAAGGGAATTGAGATCATTGAGGATCATGATCATGACGAAGAGCAAGTTGTTTATGAAATGAATCATGTTGTGAAAGGTGAAGAGGACGATAGGATGAGCAGCTCTGGGACGATTTCATCAATGACAAGTAAAAATAACGAGTCACAAGGAATAGCAAAGATGGGGAATGTGAATGTTTCCGGTTCGAGTTATGGTTCAGTGACGGGAAAGAAGGTTCCGACTCCGACTCGTGCTCCGGGTCAAAATGCGGGTGACACTGGGAAGAAGGCCGAAGTGTCAGTGCCAGCTGTGTCCCATGTTCTCAAGTTGGCTCAATGTTCAGCCAAATGTTTGGAGAATGTAAGCTTATTAGAGGCTAATCGACGGAGACACTTCTTTATAAATAGATTATTTAAGGCGTTTCCAAGCTCGTAAAAATCATTTTAAGAATATTTTAAGGGTTGCGTACAACAAAGTTACTTTTCATTGATAATGCAGAATTCAATATGAAACTGTGGTTAAGAATCTGGCTCCGTATTTAAATGTACAATTTATACATTGGCATTCTTGTGCTTACATTTTTTCAGGAGATGTCAAATGATCTCTTGGTGCAATTACCACCATTTGAAGAGGCTGTGGTTCCTCCGCCCTTTTCTCCAGCAAAGGTAGGCCAAACCCCTGATTTTACCCGTCATTTAACAAGGCATTATGTAAATTTGTTGGAGCAAAATCCTGAGCAAAACCGTAATTGGAACGTCAAAATAGTTTGACTCTCTAAGTTTTCCTCTCTCTCGACTCGCGTTGTTGCGCCCAAGTGCTAATCAACATTAGCATAAAAGCCTTAACTAAACTTATCCATTTGTGTGCACTTTCAAATTCAAATTCAAATTACAGGCTTTTTTGTTCAAAAGCCAACTACTACTGCGTGGGCTCGTACGAGCACATCTTATGCGTGCCGTTGCCGTTCCTTCTGTTCTATAGGTTTTTTAAAGGCCATTTAGCAAGATACACAATGGCAACAGTTTTATAAAGAGAAACAAGTTTTTTGGAAGGATATTGTAATGTGTAGTAGAAGAGACTGTTTGCTTCCAAAATGCCTTTTTAGCATGGTGGATGATGGTGCAGTACCAAAAAATCTTATCGTTTCAAAACCCGGCATTCATAAAAATCTCAAACAGACTGACGAGGTGCTAATGAAAGAGTTGGTGAAGGAGAACTCAAAACTGCTCAGTGATCCCTTGTCATCCATATTCATAAGCGTGTGTGTTGTGTGTGCTCTTGAGACTACTTTGGAGTTGAAGTGAGAATTTCTGTTTCCTATCCAATATTCCGGCACGTATGCCTCATTTTTTTGGAGTCTTGCACACCCAGAAAAACTCACGCCTATGTTCACACACAAGCCCCGCGCGTGTAGTTTCGTCTTACAAGACGGAAAGATGTGTATTTCAACATGTGCTTGTAATCATGATGATTTTGTAGGAGCAAATGCAAAGTCAAAGCAGTCATCGTCATTTCCATATATTGCACGCGGGTGCTTTTCTCCAGGGAGACGGAAACACCCGGAGCACTTTGCTTTTGCTGGATTTTCTTCTATGAATTCCTTTTTATGACTTATGATGATTAGGAGTGACTGAAAAGAGCAGTATGCATAGAGTCGAAAGCTTGAGTATTAGTCGTTCTGTTCAAACAAGGTTTGACAACTTTAAAAGGGAGATCTCTTTTTTTAGACATTTCCATAAGATTCCATTTGTTGGTATAGCTGCAAAAGCTTTATATCAATCTACGGATGATTTTCCACACTTTCAAAATCACTTTTTCTCGATCCGTATTTACAACTTGGAAGATTTTATGCAATCTCTCGTACTTTCATGTCATACTGGGAATATGAGATTGAGTCTGCAATAACAAACATTGTGTTACGTTTCTCGGTTTTTTCATTTATATTCTTCCATTTTCTACTCAACAACAAAACCATGCAAGGAATTCGGTGTTTTTGCCTGCAGGAATATAAATGTTTTCCTGAAAAAATATTTGCCGGGTCGTAAACCCCAAACCAATTCAGCAAACTGAGTAAAAAGCCATTACTGCGATGGCCATCAAGATTTCACTCAAATGTGTGTTGAGAAGAACGTGTGGAATGCTCCGCATGGGAAACCTGCCAGTGTACCAAAGTGTCAGGAACACCGTAGAGAGGACTAAACAACGCAACGCACTAGCGTATTTCTTTTTTCTCCAGAAAAATACTCACTTGCACTTACATTTGTAGTTACAGTTAGCCATCGACATTCGACTTTAGTGTTACCACACAAGGATAGTAAATAGTATACGATGCGAGTAGCTTTGAGTTCACTGAATTCAGTACATCTTTCAGCGTTTGACAGTGAGAGAAGAGAAGGAGCATTTTCTCAAAGTAGGCGTCCGGATTTCACAGGGAGAAATCCAATCCAACCCCATAAATTGTGCGATTACACATTTTTCTCGTTCTGCTTTCGATTTCCCATCGAAAAGTCATTACGAGAAGCGTCGCATGACTCTTTCTCTCTGAGTTCCGACCATGTGTGTCTCTTCAAGATCCATTTCATATGTGTAAGCGAGTGTGTGTGGCGACACAAAAGAGAGAACAATAGCAGCGAAATCTAATAGCAGTTAGTAATATATTATACTATAGCAAACAACACATTCATTTCTAGCATAACAGCAAAAGATTGGACTTGCTCTCCTTCCACATTTGTCAAGCTGTGCGGTAGGTAAGATATGGAAATGATCATTAAGCCCAAAGGGACTCGACGGCTCGCTTCTTTTCTTTCCAAGGAGCCGGTTCACTCACAAGATAAACTCAAAATGCACCTTGCAATGGGTGATTTTCAATGTCCCGTCGTCTTCTGCTCTACTCTTACCGAAAATCCTCACGAACGAACCAGTAAAAGTATTATAAATACCCATATGACAGTAGCAAAAGCCTATGGAATTATTATTATGTAGCGTGTTCGTCGTTCCTGCGCTCGCTCTGCTGCCTTTTTATAACACGATCTGCTACACTTTTAAAAGCAATCATCTTCATCCTTCTCGCTTTCAAAACACAAGGCTATGTTCTGAGCTGTTGTTGTTCTTTTCTTGAGTTGTAGTTCTATGTAGTGCACGTATAATCATGAAATCACGCATAAAATTTTATACTACAGTCAAAAAAGCTCCAGAATTTCCTCCAGGTTTCAAGCTTAAGTACGGCTTCTTGTATGACATCAAAAACTTATGGGAATGGGAGTGCTGCTTTTGGAACATACGGCTTGCTTGATGTTACACATATAAAAAAGAGCTGTAGTTCTTCAAACATAAGGAAGACGAAGAAGGATCGTTCTTCTCCTATGAGGCAAAAGGGTTGGTGTTGGTTGCAGTCAATTCCAAGGCGTTAATGAAGATGAGGGAGGAAGCGTGAAGTCAAATGGGTTCTAAGCCTTTTCTCTCGGTGGGGAAAATTTTTTGACAGGAAAAGATTAGTCATGAGAGAGGGTTGCTGCTGATGCAACTTGCATCTTATGATTTTTATGCACCCGAGAGCTCATTTTCAGTCACGTACGCGTACGCTCAGGTTGAATAGCACAGAGAGAGACATTAGCATAGGAGACTTTTTTGAATGTGAAAAATTCATCGTAGGGTGCCGGTATCGGTGTATGATGTAACAGTAGTAATAAGCAGGTCGGTTTGGGTCACTAAAGAAATTCTGATATGCTAAGTATACTCAGAATACGTTACGTTATGAAATACACGGTTGTGTACAAATGGCACTCACATCACACGGCTCACGGGCAAAAGTAAGGTGTAATAAAAGTTTAATCTTTTGAACAACGAATTTTGAGATTTTATGGTAGAGCTCATTGAAGGTTAGACTGCAAGGCTATAGACGACAGACAACAGAGATAGTGTGATTTTGTAATACGATTTGAACGATTATTAGCTTTTTCCGTTGGTAAAAGTGAGGAAATGTAAGTTCAGAAGGCGGTTTTGGACGAGGAAGATTCAGTTTTGTTGACTCACTTTGTTTTTGTCACATTCTGTGTGGCGACAAGATGAAATGGGCCACACAATTGTCACCTTAACGGAAATTAATGGGGCGTAAGGCTTACATGGCACAAAAAATAATTGTTATTTGCGTCTTGCGTCGCAAACGAGAGGAAATCTTATGCGTGAACATTTGAACGTTGTGAGACATGATATGAATTGACTTCTTTTGCAGTTGACCGTCTGCCAAGAAAGCTGCCATGAAGACGTGTCTAAACAGAGGGATAGCTACATCGACAACGACCAGAAACAGCTACAGCAAGCAATGAAAAGAAACCTTCTTCCACTCCCGCTCTTAAAATACGACAGGATGAAGAACTTGCTCTCATGGCCGGATCATCCGCAAATCCCAGGTCGTGTTTTCGTTTTGGTGGATGATGAAGGAAAAGCCCTCAGTGACGACATTAAGTTGCAACCTGAGTTTGAGATGACTGATCCCAACAAGGTTGTGAATGTGAGGATCTTTGTTGTGGACTCTGATGGGCTCCAGACTGTCTTGAGTGTTGAAAACAATGACCGCGTTCAAGATGAGGAAGAGATGGGTCCAGAGGAAATTAAGAGGAAGTCCACCACCAAATGGAATTTACGAGTAGCTTCTATTGTGCGGCAAAAGTTTCTTGTCAGTGCGGAATTGCGTTGGGACTTCGTTCACGAGGGAGCTGGGCAACAGTTTCTCGTCACTTGGGAAGTCATGGGAGGAGCTTTGAAAGGCAATTTGGTCACGGATACTTCGTCAGCTTCGATAAGTTTGTGGCCCGACACAGTCTACGTCATACAGGTAACGTTTATTTCATAGTAACAAGATTTTTATAGCTTGCCTCTTGCCTGACCTGTACGTTACATTCAAATGACACAATACAAGCAATAGGTCGCATTTTTTTTGCTGTAGCCAGGCGGTACAAATGTCTATATTTGATAAAAGTAGAGCAAGAATTAATTTTTTATGGAATGAAAATTGATTGGTAGATAACATACGAAGTAATTTTGCGTAAGACAAGTTGTGATAAAAGAAAAGAGAGAACGTAATAGTTTTTTTGGGTGATTGAATGTAGGTAGCCCTACTTTTGCCATCGGATGAAGACGTCTCTCCGGAATCGGAGTTGGTGGATCCATCCATCTCACCGTTGGCTTCATTGCAACCGGGTGGTCATCCGCCGAAGGTGGCAATCAAGAGTGAGTCGTTGCTCGTCAACACGAGTTCTGCGTCCGCTCTGTCTTCCTCGAGCGATGCGTCTTCTGAGCGGGTCCACCCGGCGAGAAAATCCAATAAAGGCCACAAATATTATGACTCGGGCCCTGAGGGACTCTCTTCGGTCGTGATGACAAATGAGTCTCCACTCGCGGCTCCCGGTCAATTTCCTCGTGAAACTCACCATTCACTGTCCCAACTACCCGAATCGGAGGAGCAAACCAACTATGAAGGAGAGGAAGAACAAAGTCAATTTGCGGCCGGAGGCAGAAGAGCCAAGTTGAAAAAAGTCGCGACATCATTGGACTCACCCACGTTCTTCTATTGGGAGTCAAGAACAAATGACTTTGGCCCAGAACAAGAACTTCCGCCTGAAGATGATATCGGTCCGAATGTGTGGGACGTGACGGCCATCATTCTAATGGCTTTTGTCCTCCTATTGTTTCTCATCGCGGGGTTGGGCTACTGGCTTCTCTCTTTTGAAGATTCCAACACTTCCAGACCTAAACTGTCAGTGGCCACTGTGACACAACTCTTGCACAACTTCCACATTCACCATTTCCAGCACGAACCAAATGACGGCCACTCCGACCGCACCAGTTTGGTGACAACTGACGCTCTCAGTGACAACGACAACGACGCAGCTCTCAGCTCAGATGACGTCTGTTCCTCCTCCCATTCATCTAAAGGTACACACAAGTTACACATTTTACCATTTTCCTCTTCCCATACGTTTTCTCATTCCTAGTCCCATTTCTCTCTTCATTTCCCTGAGAGAGAAACTTTCGTCGCAACTTCTCCGTCAGTCATAAGTTGCAATAATGCTTTTCCCCTTCTCTTTTCTCCTGTTTCCTTCCAACTTGGAGCATTTGGATACAAAAACTTTTAACTCATAATGTCATAACACAACATACAGACTACGCGACTACGGAGCAATGTCGCATTACATCTTTAAGATCTTTCCCGTCCTTTTTCGACTTGAAAAGGAAAATGTGCTTCACTAAAACTTACTTAGTATGTCACATAGTTACACACTTGCCACACTTACACTTTGCACTTTGTCCTGCTCCAAGCCGTTGCCGTCTCTGGGTCTTTTGTTCACGTCACAAACAAAGTATATACTTGCTCTAACCTCAAGAAAGCAAGAAAACTTGCGAATTTGATTCCAAGAATCTCGAATTCGTAATAATTTTGCACGCAAGTAAAAGGCCAAAGGGCTCTAAAAACTTAGAATAAATACAACCTGATCCTTCTCCTCTGGTTTTTGCATCCTTTTCTTTATTATACTTTACGAGTCGAAGTCGGAACCTTTTGAATAGACCACAAAAACGACGAAGAGAGGAAGGACTTTTTTGTTAGTTTTGGTTCCTTTCGTTTTTCAGATGCTATCTGCCGTTAAATTATTACTGTTGAGCAAACAATTTCTTCGAGATTATGAAGTTGTGAAAGGGAAACTGGAAGAGTTGGAGAGTGGGAGAAAGTCTCAAAAACGTCGCAACTTGAGAGAGTCACCAAGACCAAAAAGTCACTATATGCTTTTTCTTACAAGGGAAAGATTCAAGATTCAACTTGGTATTTTGTTGTCTCTATGACTTTCACCATTCGCTGAAGTATTCACTTTTTCTGCTTCCTCTTTCTGTGGACTTGTGACTCCTTTCGATCCCCTAAAGTCCTGCTGGGCCACTTTAAGTGCGGTTTAATGCTTCACTTCATTTCTGGATGGACTTTTCCTTTTCAAAAATCCCTGTTGTGCGTGTGTGGCAAGTTCAGCTTTCAATAATAAAGTAGGAGATTCTGCAGGGGAAATGTCTTGCTGTGTCAGCATTTGCGTTTTTCCATTCTGTCTTTTTCATTCGTCCAGCGACAATCTTCGACAACAACATCGTAGGCACCGACGTATAGCATCTTTAAGACTTGACTACTTGACTTTTTAGCCCGTAGCTAACGAAAGTTGAGGATTGCTGCTGGAGTCACAGAGTCACAAAGACTGAATCGCAATTGAGCCACAGAAACTCGCGTTCAAATGAGAAATTTTTTGTCCTTCACTATCTTACAACTTACAAGTCTAAGTAGATGGGAACGCGAATGCGTTTGACTTGCTCGAATGAGAATTGCACAAAGCACAAAGTTCAATCTGCCATAGTCGTCCATTTCTTTTCCTTAATTCTACAATAATTTATTCCTCTGTCAATCCCAATTCCGAACAGAAACCACACTGTAATTTCCACAGAGTCGAATTTTAGTTCAGTCGTTCACTAGTGGTTTTAGCATAACAGAATACTTTTATACACTTATTATTCTTGGGACTTTTCCAGAAAAGCTCCAGCCCTTGTCCTTTGTTAAACAAATGTCAATCCTTTCCACTCAAACGGTGCTGTGATTGATTTATATTTTGTTTTTCTAGGTTATTTCCACTTGTTTCCTCGAAACAATCGTCGAGGCAGTGTTTCGGATTCCTGGAATTTTGATGCGATGAAATTTTGAAAACATCTTATAAAAAAGGAACATCAATAACAAACCTAAAAACTAATTCGTTTTTTGAA
This sequence comes from Harlomillsia oculata, assembly GCA_019776145.1. NCBI lineage: Eukaryota > Metazoa > Arthropoda > Collembola > Entomobryomorpha > Oncopoduridae > Harlomillsia > Harlomillsia oculata. The sequence goes on from JABASF010000702.1 coordinate 20,028, forward strand.
AAAATGAGAAATGACTGTGATAATTCTGATGCTAAATCCATTTTGCATCCTGTAAATAAAAAGGAGATGAAGTCATGTTGTAGTTTATTTTGTAAAGGTACATATTAAATTATATTAACTTATATAGAAATGGATAATAAAAATAATAGATCAATTCCATAGATCGAAAAAATGTTTTTTAAATTGCATTGCTTGGAATTGGAACATTGAAGCGTACGAAAGAAATCGGCAGACTTTTCCAGAAGGACCACAAAGTTGGCATCGGTCTAGCTTTAAGCATGACCGAATCCCGAATCATCACAAACTCTCATTGTCACTTACCACATGTCACAAACATGACCGTACAATATATGACATTTAACAGACAAGATGCTCCGATAATACCAGGATGAATGGCACTCTCCCTCCAAGGCACAAAAGACCACAGAAACGGGAGCAAAGTGGCCCACATTTCCTTCTCTTCGACGAGATGACGACGGCAAAAATAATATGGATTTTTCGCTCCCTCACTTCATTCAACAATGCTGATTATGATTAGTCTCAATTCCAACCCCTTTGTATCATTCCTACCAAAAAGGAACACACACTTGACAAGAAAATTACAGGATTGAGATCTCAATACTATAAACACAAAAACTACTTGTCAGCATTGCATATTGTTGCCTTTTATGTCTTTTCGGACATGGTTTCCTTTCCCAATACAATACAATGTATCCAACAATGAAATGGTGGCGAGAAAAGTCTTTATCTTTAGTGCTAACAACTTATGACTCACTTGAGATTGTGTAACTAACATTTTTGATGAGAAAAGTCAACAAGGCTTTCAAGGTTTACTTTTTAACAGGAATAATTTCAGAATGAATTGTAAGTCTGATTTTAATTTTATTGAGAATTCCATATTAAAGAACGATCAAAGTACGTTTTCAAAGTTTGCCAATGAACGCAGTTAACCAACGCAACAAGAGTATCTATTGTTGCAATTGGCTTCCACCACACGTCCTTTGCATTCAGGCGCTGGGACACACCGAAGTGCAAAGTCAATGCTACATGATTTGACACCTTCACCTAAAATGACAAAGAAAACATCCCAAATAAAGGTGGTTTTTCGTTTAATTATATGTCACTTTAATTTTGAAATATTCACAATAGTTCCTCACCCAAACCCGTAATTGTGGCTGTCACTAGAACTGAAGCGAACATAAGGAAAATCAAAGCCGCCAGAAGCGTTTTGTTGAGGGAATACCGTCTTTGATGCATGTTGTATAGTGACGATGGCGATACGATGTTTGTGTAGTGTAACTTTCAAAATAAACTTTGATTGAAATTCTCAGGGATAAACAATTTGCAATCAAAATTTCACTGTGTTTCTGTTTGAGTTTGAAAATGTACGACGTGGATGGAGAATATAGTCACTCCAAAAGCAAAGTCCATACGATGCAAACTTGTGTGAACGTGTGAAGGTATTAGGTATATTGTAAATTGTAATGTACCACGTTTGAACCTCTTTGGCTATGAACCCGGAAGTTGAATTGGTGTTGACAAAGTGACACTCATAGAAAAAGTTGTAAACCTAAATTCTGTCATGAAGTTAAACTCTAAACAAATGAGTCTCTGACTCTGCTTTTCGTCGTAGCTCGCAGTGTGAGCCATAAAAGTTTTTCGGAGTACGTTTGCCATTGTCATACGTGGAAATGCCGAGCGGAGCACAAAAGAAAAATGTGACATTCTCGCAAAAAGCATCCTATAAAATGAAATGTTTAACACAATTACTGTCCATGTTGAGCTGATGAGGGCAAAGGGGAATTGCTGTCGTCAATAAAGTTTGTAATTTTGCATAAATTGTCCAGGATTTTGATGTGGGGAAAAGCAAGGTTTTATGGAAATCAGCGTTGAAGAATTTCTGTCATCATGCAAAAAACGAGTGGAGACAAGAACGAAAGAAGCGACACTTTCCTTTATACTTTCCCAGGATGAATGGGGCAGAGTGATAAAGTAACTCAATAATAAAAGTCCGGAGGACGCACATCCTTCATCCATATTCATCAAACCGACACAGAGAAGATGACGAGACCGAGACCAAGGACGCTGCGCTGATGTCAACGAAGACTTCTTCGTCGAAATCTCGTCACTACCAAAGTATCATTCTTTAGTATACTTTACTATAGTATGCATGCAATGTGTGTCTTTCTTCAATCTCGTATGTACTCTAAAGACTTTTTAGAAGAAAGAAAATTGTTGATTTCCCTTTCATCTAGGAACGAAGCAACGTCGTGGTGCATACGATTTCGGAATGAGTCAAAATCTGCCAAAAGATCCAAACAAAAGCAAAGCAAAACCTTCTTCTGACGTCTTCTCTCCTTTCCTTGGCTGTTCAAAGGATGTTTTGTCATCACAAAAAGCGGATTGTGAGTTTCGGACGCTAATTGAATCAAAGGGATGCTTCAGTCTTTCTTCCTCCTCATCTTATACTTCGTTTCCGTTACATAACTTACTCCTTTCCAGAAGATACTTACGTTAACATCGTCCTTTGTTAACAATTGAAACTTATTATTGAGAACAAACTAGAGGTTGGGTTATTGGGTTGAGTGAGTGGCTTTAGCTTGGCTGTCCCTGCTTTAATTTCAGCTGACTCTTCTTCTTTTCTGATAAGCTTCAAGTTGCATGTTGCTCTTGTGTGTGCTTATGCAATCACTTTTTGTCAGTATTCTTACGTTGGCCTGTTGTGAGTTGTGATAGCATGCCATTAACCCGCCTTTGATAGAAGAGCTTATCTTTCATTCCACCATACCATTGACTTTCAATGACCGAACTGAATACTGAACGCTGAACCTCAACCTGATCAATCATTTATCTCAGCCAAACCAACTGACTACCTCAGCTTTAAAAGTTACCGAAAATGAACAAAACTTAATCGAGTAAGTTTATGTTTAAAACGGAATTAAAACAATTCATAAAACGGTATCTATATTTTGTTTTAAATAAATTACAATTTACAATCCATCCAATTATAAAATTGTGTCGTGGTCAAGTGGTCAGTATGATTAAAATCGAAAACGAGAAGGAAAAAGTGGCTTTGGAAAAGGTTATTACGCCTACAATTATTTTACGCTATTTCAATTATTATTGCATCAATTTGTGAAGTAAACAAACAGCTTCATTTATTTCTTTCATATATATACTGTTAGTACAGTTGAAACTCAAAGTAGACGATTTACAACAAGATGATTTGACACTCCTTCGATTTTTAAAAGGTTTGTGTTGGTTTTTTATTGTTATAGGTATTGTATAAAAAGAATGCATTTTTTAAAGTCAGTATTTTTACAAAAATTATATTTCTATTAGCACGAAACCATGACCTGGCAAAATCTGAGGATATGCTTCGTGCTGTAAGTATACTGAACGTATAAATGTGCTACTATTTGATATAGTCTATTGTTGTTTCAGAATACGTTTTTAGTACTAATTAAATTGCTAATTACAAGGATATCCAAATTGGTTTTGTTCTTCAGAGCATAAAATGGAGGACTGAACTGGACGTCAAGTCATATTTGACATGGGAAGCACCCAAAGAGTTACGGGATGACTATATTTTCGAATATACCGGTTTAGATTACGACGGTTGTCCTGTGATTTGGGCTCCTTTCGGTCGTTGGAATTGTCGTGAAATGGTTGCAAAAGGACTGAAAGAAGATTCCATAAAATTTCGCTACCACATGCTGGAAAGCCTCATGGAATTCATTCGCAAGTCGGAGAGACATCAAATCGTCATGATTGTGGGGAATGAAGAGCTTTCGTATTGGAAAGTGGCTAATTTAGAAAGTAAGTTGTACTATAAAACCCAAAACTCCCCTTTTCAACTGTAGACGGAGAGTTTTTGCTAAAAGTTCAAACTGGGGTTTGTGTCTGCATTTTCTCTTTATATGCCACTTTACGACCTTTTCTCATCACGATGGCATTACAGGCTTCGTTTTTATTAGACATGCGAATGTGTGTGTCCACATGTTAATCCTAGAGCATTATTAGCTTCCACTCATGATTTTTATGTTCCACAGCTACACAACTTTGGTTTGCAGCTTTCAAAGATTTCGAAGCAAATTACCCCGAAATCCTCAAGATTTGCTTCACAATCAACAGTAAGTACTTTCTAAAACGACCTAAAACTTAAGCGAAATAGATTTGAACTAAACTCTGGGAATTCAGGGCATGCAGAAAATTAGTATAGTTATTGGCTAATATTTTGTTTGAAAGTTCGACCTTTATTTTATGTTTTCAAGGTCCCAGAATATTTGCGTATGTCTTCAACTTTCTGAAACCCTGCTTATCTGGGACGACCGTTTCAAAAGTGCACATTTTTGACAGTGACAAGAAAAAGTACCTTCCTGTGCTGAGAAAAGTGATGCCTGACTCTGCAATTCCGCCTGACTACTTGGAATAACCCGTACCGTATAATTAAACTACTGCTATACTAATACGTAGAGATAGTTAGAATTAGTGGTATATAAGTATAGAGCATTACGAAACGTTAGGATAAATGTAGTATTTGTACAATTTGTACTCTTAAAAATCTGGAATCCGGTCAGGAGAAACTCCCAGTGAGTTTTGTCAAGTTGAACCCTCATAAATTAGCTTAGAACAACAGAAAAGCCAAAGGAAATGCCACAAAACGGAGTCTCAGGTTTAGGGCAACCTAAGACAATTGTCACCTTAAAGGAGATTAATGAGCCATAAACATTTGGAGCAACAAGGACCGTTTGGCCAACTTCGTTCAATTCGCTAGTGGTTGGATTTCCCATAAAAAAGAGCCTTTAACCCTTTTAGCAATGGAAAGCAGGTGAATAAAACAGCGTTAAAAGGTCGAGAACGTCGTCTTCACAATTTTTCTTTCCTCTGGAACTCTTAAAAATCGAGCATTCTTGCCTACAGTTGACTCAGCCAAAGAAGAATCCCATTTGTTCTTATCCTTCCAAGCTTTTTTTCAGCTTAGCAATGCGCACTGTACTTACAAAAGTTCTTGTTCTAAAATATATTAGGCATTTTAAATCATTTTATCCCGCTCTTTGTCAAAGTGCTAAGGCCAGAAGAAACTATGCCAATTTTTATTGTCCGGAGACGAAAATTTTTGCAAGCCAAGGTGCTTTGAAACACGTGCTTCACTCATTTTCCAGAATTTTTCCAGATAAAGTCAGGCGTATTTTTCACTATAGGCCTTTTTTCTCTACGGCGATTTTTCAAGTGACAAATAGCCCCGTTGTCCCATCAGAGAAGTTCTTTTTGTCTTTTTTGTCAAGGATAATCCTACTTGGTCGTTTCTTTCTCCTGTACAGTCTGTACTAATAATCTTTAGGATGCGATTTGGGACATAAAAATGTACAAGAATTTATTATATAAAAAGCAGTTAAAGGGAAAAGAATTGCGGAAACTTGCCCTCGTCACATGTGTAAATCAACCTTAAGTAAGCATTTGTTAGACACGTAATGACTAAAAGTGTGTAATAATTCCTAATTTTTAAATGTACAATGCATGTTTACTTGTCTTAAACCAAAATATATTGCAAAAAAACTCGTTTTTACATGGAAGCCTTAGGTTTACTCTTTTAAAAATTCCTCGTTCTTAAAAAATAGTGAAAACACCTTATAACGACACTCCAGATCCCGACTTAGCGTTCTAACAAAAGTCAAGTGGACTAGTGGACAGTTCACATCGTCTCCATGAAAGGACGTAAAAAACAAGTTGAATGAAAAGTCCTTTTTTCTCTTTTACGTTTTCCAGAAAGGATTTTCCAGTAGGAAAGTCATCCTTTTTCCCCTCTGATACGATTTATAGCCAGAAGCACATAAGTGTGGTTTAATGCTCCACTTGACGTTTCCTCGACATTTCATTCCTAATGCATTTGTCCCCTCAAGACGACTTTCAGCTTATGGCAATAATTTTTTGCTGATTTCAGCCAAAATCTTCACTTTTCAAAAAATTCTGATTTTGTCTGACCATATGGGCACTTTCAGCTTTTGTGAAAGCATTTGGTCGTGGTAGTGTTCTCTTTAATGTACTTTCACCATTCTTTTCATACGTACCAAAAACTTATGTAAAAAGTACTAGAACTTTCACATTTGCTTTTTGAGAGAATCACAATCTCTATCGGTGCTAACAATTCTGACCTTGGTTTGATTATTTCTCGTCATGGCAAACGTACTCGACCAGAAATTGTATAAAACCGTGGCTAAAATACGCCCAATTACAATCAAACTTAAGTGACAATTTATCAACTTACAGACAACTGTGAGAAAGCATGGCTCGTCAATGAGGTCGGATGGAGACTACGAAATCTCTGCATGGAACAAAGATCAAAGCTTAGCACATCTTAGCATTAATTAGAACTGAGAGCATAATCATCTTCATATTGCAAGATCACAACAAACTTACTTACATAAAGTCCAGTTTCAGTCACAGTTTGTTGCAAGTTGTATGTTCTTTAACGCAAAGTTCTGAAGATGGGGAATTGTAATTGGATTAGACACGCAAGGAATTTGCGACTCATTAACATTCTTAAGAGATCAAAAGGAATATGAGAATGAGAAGATGATACAGGGTTATGTAGTGGATTTTGAAGAATTGCGCATTACACAACGCTACTTGGAATTATTTGTATTCATAATAATTATATTCCTTTTAAAATAATTTAAAGTTACATTGCATAAGGCCTTAGGCCCCAGTTGTCAGTTGTATTGTCTATCCGTGTCCCTGCGTATTTAATAAATCAGACCGGACAAGAACAAGAAGGGAAGAAGTCTGCCTATAGTCGTATAGTCGTATTAGTCGTATAGTCACTATACATTCATCAAATGTCTCATTCTCAACTTCTCTTGGACCGAAAATTAAAAAAGTCCGAAGGATTTGCATAGCACTTATGAGATTTGAGTGACTAACTCTAAACTTTGCATGAGGGAAAGAACGGAAGGGGCCTGTCAAGTCCACGGTTCCACTCTGTCAACCCATTTTTTCCAGCTTCATTACATTTTAGAATAAAGAATGGGTGAAATGAATGAAACGCTCGTCACCACACCACTCCGTCTAGTCTTTTCTCTCGCCGCCTAGACTCTCCGAAGCTCTTTATTCCAATAATAATTATTGAGAATTTTTGACAGCAGCTGAGAGAAATAAAAAATTCAAAAAATTCCAGCAACCTCCAGTGCAGAAGGCTCATCATACTGGATCCTAGAACAAAAAAATCCTTATGAAAGAAAAGGGTTGAGGGGAGTTTGTAGAGTTCGTAATGGACACAAAAGAAGTGCACTAGTGATGACGATAGTCCAAAAAGCTGGCACGTCGACAAGGGACGCCAGCCACCACGGCCTTCTTCGTCATATACCCTAAGCCTCATGCTTTCTCAACTCTTTCCTTTCTTCTCAATGCCATCACGGCTGCCGCCGTTCTCTCAACTCAAATGTCGACATTCTGGAGCATTTGGGAATGCCCGGCACACAATCGCGTAAATCTGGAAACACTCGACGAAATGAAATTCCTCCAGAGCACAAAATGAGTTACACATTATTAGTCGGCTGATATGGGCCGTGCAAGAAAGGCTCAGTCTTCCAAGTCCATCTCTTCAGACGTTAGCTCCTTATCTTCCCTTCTCCTCACCCGGGTATTTTAGACTGTGCATGTCCAGTAAAGCTTGCTTTCCGAGTTTATAAGCATACCCCGTTTGTCTCCTTCTACGCCAAGTGTTGTTAGTACTCTTATGAGAAAGCACATTGTGCAGGAGATGAGCCGTGTCTTTCCTTCCCTTTGTACTTTCTTTAGTCCAAAATACCCAATAGACGGGATGAAGAGAGAAGTAGCCTCGGAGTGATTTGACATGGGAGCAGCCGAGTGTTAAATGTTATTAGACAATATGTACCAAGAGCACCGCACGGTTTCCCATCTTTCCTCCCGCGTTCATCCACCACCGGGCACTTTTCTTTCTCGCCTATATACAACAAACTTACGTCCTGCCGTTTTCTCATTCCCTTCAAACAGAAAACTCAAACGATGGAATCCGACTGGAATAAAAAGGTTTTTGATACTAAAACTAGTATACATAAACCTTTACTTCCACTTCCATTTCTAAAAGCACGTTTCTTTGTTCTTTTTGTAAAACAATTTACATTTCGAGATCAGTTTATTTATGGATTAAATTCTGAAAAACGTTGTTCCATGTATTTTGTGCAATTTCAAAACAATAACAATAAAAAAATCGTTTCGATTCCTTACATAACAAGCAACATTTTGGTAAAATGAGAAAGCAAATCTTATCCGATACATTTGCGAAGATCCCTGCAATATTTTTGTCAAAAAAAAACACTGACATAAGAAAGAAAGTACTGCTGCTGCTCTGTAATAACATCCGTAAAGAACGTCTTATTGTTTATTGAGTATCGTACTGAACAAACCCAATGGCTATAGATATATAGAGATAGACAGTTTGGAAGGAAACACTGAATTGTCTTGTAGTTTAATGTAATGCTCCAATATCGGAATTCGGAAGTGGTTAATCTCGTCAAAAATGTTATTGCATATTGCATTATTTCGAACGAAGGATTCGGAAGCAAACCACCTAAGCAATTATTGGAAAATTTCACGAATAAAGGAGATTCGAAAGGTGAAAATAGTTAGTGAAATTACTAAATAAGCCAAGTTACTAAAAGGGACAGGAATGCACTCCACACGACCATCATGGGGACTCTGCTCCAGTTAAATAAAATATGCCATCCAGCTAGAATCACGTAGAAGCCGGGTTGGATCTTTAAGAGAAACAACGACTGAAAATGAATGCTTCATATTATGTAAAAGTGTGCAATTTTTGCTGTTATTGCACTTTTATGAGAAGAAAACTGACCGTAAACAGTGCAGGTGCCACTCGCCGCTCTAGATCGTGCATTAGTTCGTAAGGGAAGAAGTTTCTAATTGATAGTACAATGTAGGTCAACATGCCAATAATTGAATGAATCAGAAAAATTACTGCAACTGGTCCTCCAGGAAAACATTTTAGTGCCGTCCAGACGAGAAAAGACATTATTGCATGGTGAACCATTCCTTTGTAATGATGCAAAGCCAACGAGGAGCGATATGCAACGTAAGCGTGGTCCAGTAAAGTCCAACAACGGACCATGAGGAGCCACCATAATGATTTGGCAACCTATTAAAGTATTGAATTCGAATTTCATTGAAAATGTACTAGTAATGGAAACTATTCGTAGTTAGTTTATTACAGGATCCCACAGTAATCTGGATTGTTTTTGTTTACCTCAAGATTATGTTTGGATGCTTGATATTCATAGCAATCATGAAGAGGATCCTTGCAATGACATAAGTCTTTTGCCAGCTATGTAGCGAAGAATTATAGTAACAATAGTGCATCAATTAATTAATTTTGGATTTAGGAAATTCAAAACTCACCATAACAGAAACGCACAGAAATCCTAAAGCAGCAACCAGTTTATGGATTCGAAAGAAGAGAGTAAACAAAGGACCATCAGGTAAATCTTGATTTCCGTTTCCATTTCTTATGAACTCAATTCCCATCACGAATACAAAGTTGCCAAACACAATAAACGGATACCAGTTGCCAGTCATACTCCAACAATAGGCTAACAAGTGACAACATCAAAAATCATTTTAGGTCATTTCATATGGTACGAATTCAATTTTTAGTTGTTGACAACGTACGAGGGGCTGATTTTGGATCAAAACATGGATTCGAGAAAAATAAGTTCCATGGAGGATTTAACGCAGAAAATATGGGAGTTATAAATGTCATATTACACAAGGATTGTATTAATTTTATTTTTAAGTCGCGTTCAAATTGAAAGAAATCATCATCTTGACACTGACACATCTTGCTGGTACATTTTGCATGCACCTTGACTGTTTAATTTGCTATAGTAATGTTCTACTGAAAAACTTCAGTTAAAGACAAGAGGAACGCGAATGTCGTTCTAAATAAGCCGGTTGGACTCTGTGACGGTGACGTGCAATTGCTCTCCCGTCGACGAAATTACAAATTCCATTTTGCTTCATCGAATACGGTTGAGGATGTTTGCATTTCACTTTAATTACTTGCTAAAATTCCATCCTTGGAACGTTTTCCTGTTGGGAAAGCCGCGATGCGGTGCGTTCCAAGTTCAATTCCAACCTCTCCCTTTTCCATAGTACCAACTTAGGCTCTTCACGACAAAAACCGAGAAACAGGAAAGGCGGTTGGAACCCGGAACGATCATCATCCAATGCTAAATAAGCACATGCGAATTGCTGACGAGGAGAGAACAACTGTCTAGCTGATTATTTATCGTGCATTGCCATTAATCATGGGGATTATTATTTGCTCTTGTGCTTCAAGTATCGAATTGTACAAACTATAAGTTTCTGTTTGACAGACTTTTAGTTTTGAAACTACTGTAATTTACTGCTAGCTTTACGGAACTTGTCACATTATAGTTGAATAAAATACATAATGCTACACATATATATCGGTGATGTAACCATTTACTCAGGGGATGGACAATAATGACGGCAATGAGACAATGAAACTTGCTTCACTGTCAGCAATTTGACTTTATCTTGTCCGCACTTGAATGTTTAACATAAAAATCAAGGGAGGAAGCATGGTTCATTTGTAGTCCATTGAATACATGTCTGCGGTCCTGTGGTCTTCTCATGGGAACAAGGATACCATGTGGACACTTTCGACATTTCACGGCCCATGGGCACATTGAGGCACACGAATGGATAAAAAAGGGGACCGCTACCACAAATAACCCTTCCAACAACGTGGAATGATGGCATGACATGATGAGGCACGATTTTGTATTTTTGGGCCTGTTTTGTAATTTTTGGGGCAAAGTGTAGAAAAGTACACCTGCTGGAGATCTTCTGGACATTTTGCGTATAAACCCGTGTTTTAAATGATGTTCATACGAGTTTTATCGTTCTTATATGGTCACTTGTCAGTAAAATGCAGTTTTTCGTAGAAGAGTGTACGTATGAAAATATATTGGACGAGTCTTTTTTGTAATAAAAAGTGAATCCGACGCTAATGTGAAAGACTCCGTATTGAAAAAGTTGGGATTGACCCAAGTGACTTTTGAGACTGGTGTAGTACGTGCAATAAATCGGAGAAATGCTCCTGTAATCCCCGTTCTTTAATAAAATCACATCCCGAGAATTCAATCTGGGACGCAAGTGGACTTGTTCGTAGAAATGTGTCAGGGAGGAGTGCAAGTGATCTCATGTGGGAGCAAAAAGGGAAAGAATAAAGTCCAAGTCGCATACTACTTTTCTCTTCCATTCCGACAGCAAAGGACAAGAGGGAGGCAAGAGAAAAAGACGAGTTTATGAACAACATTGTGGCCATTTGGGAAAAGGAAAAGGGTCTAGAAAATTAGGAAATCGGTCACGTCGTCTCCTCTCGTCATGGTTCATCAGCTCAATGTTTCCGACGAGAATTCGGACTCACTGGAGCGATGAGACTTGTTCAATAGTCCTGTATGCAATGTCTGTTTTTCCCCATTGTTCTAAAAGCCCATCACAGCTTCATAAGCGGATGGAACGAACAGGAGGAATACATCTTCCAATGAGCCAAAAAACCTGCATCATATACACTGGAAACAAGCACTTCCAGGCACTATTCCAGGGAAACGACGAAGACTAGGCAAAGACGAAGCGTCGTGGCATCCTCTGCGAAATCTAAATGAGACCAAATCCTCCCTCGGAACAAGTACTAAGAAGATGAAGAGAAACCTTTGCCGCGCATTACTTTTGCAGGACATACGGCTTTTGTCTTCTTTGAAAAATGCGTGTGGAGGATTCGTCGTCGATACGCCTCAAGTCACACGAGTCACTGACGAAGAAGAAGTCACATCACAACGTCACTCGCAGTCGTCGACTTCCATGTCGCCGTCGTCGTTCACTAGCACTATATAAAAATGTTCTTATTCTGCACATTCTCTCTTGTCCCGTACATCTTCCATGTTATTTACTTTAAGTATCAACTTTTTTATATGAAAAAAAAACAGAAAATTCACTATTTGGTTTCCCCTGAGCGTTCCTGTCATCCTTTGTTCTAACCGGCGGCGACCGGCAATGACCGTGACTGTCACATTTCCAATTTCCTTCATAGTTTTTTTCTTACTCCAATCGACCACCAGAGACGACAAATCTGCTACTGTATTCGTGTTCCTAACTTCTGTTTGACAAGTTGTGACGTTGTGACTTGTAAATTGTAAAGTTAGAATGTCTTTTTTTGTCACCAAACTTTGTATTTACCTTCACATATTGTGTTTTAATAACTATATTTATTAACTTTCACTATTAAATTAATAGCCCAGAAGTAATGATTCTTCCTCTTTTAACTTTTATTTCACATGCCAGTGATTCAATTTGCGTCATTCAGAACAATATGAAAATACGGCATTGCTTCACTTCAATATTCAGCCCATGATCGTGTCTAATGTGCATTATGCTCCTGGATTACATGGCTGATTACAAGATCATTAAAGTAGCTTCGGCACACCCCTTGTTTGAAGCACATGAAAGGCTTTTTGAGTCCCTCAGCATGATCATGATCTGGGGATGGCGACTAATTCGTCCTTAATGGAGAATCTCAGTAGAAACACAAGTTTTCCCTTCATTTTTCTGTTTCAAAAAGTCTATCCTGACATTTTACTACATGAAAAGGGTATCAAAAGCATCAGTGGCAAAGTGGAAGCCCACGGATTCTGATTAAACCTTACATTCAGAAAGGGTTTGAGCTTGTTTGGTGCTCCGGTCATTTAGAGGAACATACGTCAAAGTCAAGCTCGTCTCTGAAATGTTTCCCTCTTCCTTTCCTTCTCATGAAGGGTGTTGGAAAAGTTGGAATGAGAAAAACTGTAAAGTTTCTATTCATTATTGGGTTAGCTATAATAATTTTGCCTACAAGGAGTAATTAAAAATGTATTTGTATGTACAGTTCCGTTAGCATAAATAATCTATTAAGAGTAGATAAAAACGCAAATGTTAAAATGATGATAGAATAAGGCGATATAAAATTATTCGTTTAAAAAAGGTATTTTATTGGAGAATGGATGAACGGGAATGACGGAAAAGTATACACTATGCTGTACTTTATCTGAAGGATGGATTGAGCTTGGGCAAGAATTTTTTTTTACTGATTTGTGTGTTGATTGGAGCTCGTTTCCGCTTGCTCTCTGGTGTGTTGTTGACTTTCCTTTCCTTGGCTGGGCTACACTCAAGTTTATTTTTTGGTTTGGGCGTCTTCATCGTCTTCCATTTTTTTCACCGACAAGAAGACTCTTTTGATGAGCTCCTTTCCTTCTTTCGCCTCAAGAAGAAAGAAGAAAACGAAGCCGGAGTGAGACTATATAAGGAACAGACAGAAAGAAAAAAAGGGGAAAGTAAATAAAAGTTTGATTCACAGCCTGCCTCCCTGAAAGTTTATTAGACACGGCCCTCCTACATTTTTTTGGTACGGGAATTTTTTCTGCTGAAAAGTCCATGTAGGAGCGAAACTGCGAAACGTCCAGTCACTTCAGTTTGTAAGTCTTAAGATGAAGTGTGTGGGAAAAATTGCAGCAGAAGAAAAGCTTCACACACTACTCTTATAGAAAATAGTAGTGCACAAGCAAGCACAACCGTAAAGTTCTTCCTTCTGATTCCTGGTCTTGGCACTTTCCCTTTTCAAAATGAATATATGTTCCTTTATATATTTTTGCAAGGAAGAGAGAAGAGTCAATCTCCTCTCGTCCTCATCCCGCTAAACGAGCATTTGTTCTCTTCTTGCTCTCTTTTTATGGCTGCCACTGTCATTTCTTGCGGCTTGTTTCTTCTCGAGTACGTGAAAAGCTATTCTTGCACAGACACAAGACTCCGCATCCCATC
>JABASF010000703.1:0-33936 GCA_019776145.1 Harlomillsia oculata
TGGGTGCTACGGATGATATGATACGACAGAAAATGAAATGAAACGCGATGATGATGTCTTGGAACATATGTGATTGAACGATAGGGCTTGTGCTTACTTCCTACGCGGTATTATGTCGAGTAATTTTTATGTGATGAATTTGACGACATTTTTGAAATATTATGTTTGAGCAAATCTTGAAATTCTGGCTACTATTTGCCAATGCCAAGTTGCTCCTATAAATATATAATGTCTCAAAATTTCATTATTAAAATAGCATTAAAAGAAAAAGCTGTGAAGGAAAAAGAAATTTTGCCTTGTGTGCTGTGGGGATTTTGGTGATTTTCTTATGTAGTGACACGTCTAAAGTCCAACAGATAAAGTTGTGAAATCAAAGTGTCAGATCGAAGGATGAAAGAGCCAACTTCTTTTCCCCTCTGTTTCAAGTTCTTTTTTTTCATGAAAAGACTTTTGGAAGTGCAAATCAAAATGCACGCGTGCCGACTTTTTTTCTGTCTATGTCTATCTTACAGCTACTATTCGTACTTCACGCTGGTTTTGTAACTAAGATTTTTTTGGAGCAACATGCAGCAAAGAAAAAAGACCTAGTAAGTTTCAAGTTCTGAGAATGCAAATTGTGTGAGAAGAGAATAAAAAATTGACTTGACTATGAAAAAAGGAGAGATTACACCCAGAGTTTAACTTGACAAAGTCCAAACCTCCAGAAATCTTTAAGAACTCTTTCTTTTTCAATAGGAAAAAAACTTTTTATGACTCTTCAATGTGCTCGATTTCGATGGGTTATAAAGGGAACAAAAAGTGTCAATATCTCTGTAATAATGCAAGAAAGAAAGAAAGAAAATCTTTTGGAAAAGATCATGTCTTTGATCTCATATCTTTAAAAGTTTTTATATCCTGAAAAGCATCTTTAGGCAAGAAAAAGAATATAAGAAGAAAGCAACAAGAAACGAACTCAATTGACCAAGAAATGTTCATAATAATATTACTATTATCGTCCCCTCATTATAATAATCTTCCGAAAATAAACAGAGGAGAAAACACATGCACAACAAATATATTACACAGGGCGCACAAGGAAAAATGTCAACGGTCCATTGAATAAAAGGACATATCACAATTTTGCATCCGACAATACGATTTCCGTTGAAAGGTCCGCCTTATTCGGAGCAAACACAGTGCCATCATCATTTCATATGCCATTTCCTATTCTATTCTTGAGGGAGTCTCCCATCTTCAAATGTAGGCATGCCGGATCTCGCATCCTTTCCCTATCATTCCAAAGTCATCACTATTGTTACTCCTTCTCTTTTTCACAGCCGACTCCAATTCTTCCAGTTCCCAGTTCCAAAAAAGAGGCATATCCGCTAACGAAATTCCTTTTATTCTCACTTTTCCACTGGATGCGTAATACTTTATATTTTTCTCAACCGTTTTGCACCGTCGTTTGTTCCTCTGTCCTTAAAGAAATACCTTAACGTGCTGCTACGCTCTCTGCCTATAACAACAAAAAAGAATCCTCACCATTCCTTTTCCCTGTGTGCAGAGAGATGTAAAAGACACAAAGTCTCTTCGCAGAAGAGTAGCAACATCTTCCCATTCTCCAATGTCGGAGGAACACTATCATCACAGCCCCAATAAAATATTCAAATGGCTAATCGATGGGCATCCTTTTCCTTCCCTTACAAGGTATCTCATCTCCTAGTGGAAATTTTCCTTTTAGCACATTTCCCCCCGGCGCTTTCTTCTTTTTACGTCATTTCAAACTCATCATCAAATGCTGTGTACTTTGGAATCTAAATTCTTCACAGTGATCTGCAAGTGTGTTCCTTATGCACAAATGACTTTACAATTTCCTTCCATTTCAAATGACTAACCCACTTTCCATAGTGTGTTAACAAGTGCAAATTGCCATTCTTTTTATCACAGAATGCGTCTGAAATATTAATTATTTTCTTCTTCAAAACTCAACCAAGTACATAATTTAATTCTTTCAAGCGTTAAAAAATATACTACACAAAACCAATATACGATTCCTTACAAAATCGAGAACCATGCCATGTAATAAAAAAGGTGCTGTGTGCAGCGTATTTTCTTCAATATTCCACAAATCATGACCAGATAAGATGCAAGAAAAAATCTGGCATTCGCAAAAGGGCAATGTGAATATGAAAAGAAAGGTAGATGTAATAAAACTGTGATCTTTGGGGACAGTCATTTTCACAATTCACCTTTCCTTCACTTCAGAAAGTGTCTGACTTCTGAAAAAACCGTTCAAGTAGTCATGTCTACTGAAACATCCCTTCAAGCAGTCTAGTGCAATGACAAAAGGGGAACTTTCAAGTTGAAAGTGGAGACGACCACTTCCTTTCATCGTTAACGTACAATTCCTTTCCACATTTTGCGTTTATAACCCAGTTTTACAACGAAATAAAACCGACCATAATTGTTCCTTCGATGGGACAACAATTCGTGGAATAACCACATTTATAGCAGAAACAAAGTTTATGAACCAAAAGAAAGAAAGTATTATTATACAACTCGTATGAATTGAACGCCTAATGAAGCCTCCTCAACTGTGTATTCACAATGAAAACCAATTCAATTCAACAGATCTTCAAACTATATATGTATTCGTCTGGTTCAAAGGAAAATAACCCGGAAACTTCATCCAAACGGATCCCGTTCGTTCATTATCAGTGTCTTTGCTCCTGTAGCTTTTTAGGTATCGTTGCTACGTCCAATCAACATGATTTTACCATTTCGAGTTGACTTGACACTCACTTTCCAGGAACATATTGGGTCGTCCATCCTGACCATACAGCAAAAGGATAAAAAGGTAACCCCGAAATTGGTGTGTGTGTATAGGACAATCAGCATTATTTGCTTTGACATTCGATACAAAGTCAAACAAAAAAGCTTGCAAATAGGTTTTATTTTCGTTTTATTTTCAGACAAGTCCATCAAGTTGCACTTGAATAATGAAAAGGGCTCAGACCGAGTGGCCTTCATAGGATTGCCATTGTGAAAAAAAGAGAAAACTTAAGGAGAGAAATGGAAAGCTCAAAATAGCTACAAGCTACTTACAACTGTTTGTTTCATCTTTGCAAGTTTTCGCAGAAAAAAAGGATTTCGCAAGGGGATTCTTCGTCTTGAGAATGCAGAAAAGATGAAAAGGAAAGTAGCTACTAGGAGCACAATTTACAAGCTGTTTTCAACATTGGAAGAAGCCCTTTTATGCTATAATTCCGGGACCAATTAAAATATAACCTTCCATATTCTCTTCACGGAGAAAAGCAGTCGATGTAACAAAATATTGTTGGAAAACGGTTCGGTGCAGATGCACTTCAACTGACAGACACACGTCCAACTTTTGCTCCCGATAGAAAAAAAAGGACGGAGTAAAACAAACAAAACATACCATAAAAAGGATCTGTACATCTTGTATCTCATCCTGCACTTGACTACCTCTTCTTCAAACATGTACGCACTCTGTGATGGGGTATATGCTCCTATACACACAACCCTGTGTTGCAACTTATATTTCTATTCACTGGAGAGAAAGAAAGAAAAGGGGGAAAATCTCTGAGCAAATAGTAAGAAACATTCTTGCACTTCAACTTCAGAAGAGAGGAATCAGAGCAAAGCAAACGGGATCAATAGCATTATACAACAAACTCTTCACTCGATAACTTTTTTGAGATTTCACTCAAGGTTTTTTATTCACTCGTAGTACCTTTTTTTGTAAATACTGTCAATAACTTTTCAATAAAAAAAAGTGTTCAGAAGTTAACAATGAATGATGCTAGAAATTTTTGAAAAAAAAGATTTAGAAATCCAAAATTAGATTGAAGATCAAGTTATATTGTGCTCGTGGCCCAGACACAAAAATGGACAGAACGACAGAAGCAGGTGTTGTGAGTTTTGGACTATCACTACTTTTGAATTTCGTCCTGTCAAGAGAGAAACGGGACATTTACCAAAAATAAATATGCATAAGACTGGATGACATGAAATGACACACGTTTTGCATTTAAGCCAAACACATGTCGGAAAGTGACACGTATGCACTATGACAAGTTTGACAAGGTTGCAATGAGAATTTTCAAAAGGAATTAGTTTAATGAAATGGTTCGTATGCTATTTAAGAAGTTGATTTTGACGTAATAATTGAAGTGATTTTATTTTATACATAAAATGAGGAAGACAAATATTTATGAAAAATTGTTTACCAGCAGCCGTAATGTGCATTGATCCGGCTTTTTTCTTGACTTTCCCTATTTTGACTGCTTTTTTTTGAAACGGACAACTTGACACTTGACAATTTCCGTAGAAATCACTAAATCACCCAGAATGAGCTGGTTTTTCTCGATTCCGCTCTTGTGCAGAGTAACACAAAAATAAATCTCTGTCAGCACTATTCCAAAGTGTCGAATGGTTAACGACTTCAAAAACTTGGGCAAAGTGATAATTGGCGGGTGAGAATGAATGATGACTCGGGTTGATTAGACAGCAAGTCTCCGTGTCAAATTTGACTCACTCTCTCTTCACCCCAATGAATGACTGAATGTTAAGTTTGTAAACGGGAGACGTACGGTTTCAATTGGTAAAACTTCCTTGTCTAACTAAATCTTGGTTGGGGTAATTTGTTCGACCGAAATGTAATCAAGTTTTTGAAGAAAAAACCGATTCTCTTAAACCATTAGTCAATTAAGACTTTCTCCAAGAAGGAATTCAATGGATTGTAGTGTAATTTTTGAATTGTTTTACTCTCTTTTCATGTAATTTTACAAAGCAAGGGGGTAAACATGAAATGACAACATGAACTTTCCAAATTTAAATAAAACGAGCGACAAAAAAGGGGCAAACATGTACAGAAAAGTGACTGGATCAAGTTGAAAAAGACGATGGAGCACGGAGAGAACGTGCACACAACCGTCCTGTTTGGGGAGTAGGTCAGTTCTGAAGCTTGGAGAGAAAAATCATGCCATAAAATCCGAAATTTGGCTTGGTCTGCTCACGCTGGAAGATCGGAGTGAGCAATCCGACTCAGTCGGCGGCGGCGGGTAACAAAAGTACACATGAGAGCGAGAGAGCAAAAGCTCGGCGACGACGACCAAGAGTTTTCAAGTACTCTGTGTGCTATGTAAAAAGCTTAAGACGACACTCGGTAGAGCGGAGCGCCGGCGCTTGTACATTTCGTCTCACAATACAATGTTATTTGGTCCATAAGAAAAAACCCGGGTGGAAAGAGTAATAGTAGAAGTAGTAGCTTGTAGCTTCCCAAACCCTCTTTTCTTCTTTGCTCTTTCCTTAGCACAAACACTTACACACAACAAACTACGTACTGAATTTTACTTTTACGAATAGAAAAGAAAGTCTACTACGTATTGTATGTATACGCAAAAATTCGCTCTCCTCAACCATTCACAACATCAACTCGGTGACATACATTATGCATTGTACTTACTATTCCACTCACTATATGCATTTCGTCCGGTATTCCTCCCTTTACAAAAACATTTTACCCGGGAATCGGTACCATCGTAATGTATGCATTCGACGTTGTACATTTACTTACTAAAATAACAAGGATGAAAATTCCTATATACTTTGACTTCGACTTCATATAAACTAGACACTTTTTCGCTCTTACAACCTTTTTTCGTGGTCCTTTTTGGAAAATCGGCTTTTTTGGAAAAAAGATGCATGATGCATAATAGACTGTGTGTCGTCAGACAAATATTTCATCTATACGTCGTCCCGCGGAATTTTCCTTGGATGCTTCAACACCAACTGATACATACCAATTTTACGAGGAGAGACATATCCACACGACCGGAGTGAAACACCGCACACGCTTCAATATCACCGCCTCATAAATACTTGCACCATTTTAAAGTGAGATTTTCTCAAGTCATAAACTCCCTCGGAGACGCCAAAAAAATCACATAATATCCTTTTCGCACTATCCTTCACTAACAAAAACTACGAAGACAAATCCTTTTCTGTTTAGTACAACGATTTAACCCCAATTTTTGCAAGTCAAACGCTCACACAAGAAATCATGAGTAAAATTTAAAAATGTTCCTAGTTCTCACTTTTTCACTGTTTTATATTTTCCCTTACTTTCACAATAACAACAGTGTTTTAAAGAAAGAAATAGCATTTTACAAAATGTAACCGTAAGACATTATTTCGTTGCTCTAATACATTTAAAGTTCAAAGGACAAAGAAATCACAGAAGAAAAACACAAGAAACTTGCACACTTCCTCGTTTCTGGCATTTAAAAATGTAAGACGAAGGAGCGTAGCTGATAAAAACGTTTTATGGAGACTGAAAGATACTTTGAAATAGGAACTCGAAATGAGGCATAGCAGAAAAAAGAAGACGTCTTTCTTCTCTTGTTCTTTCTACATCTTTTGGTCACAAAATGACAAAAATTGTGTAATTCTAAATGTCAATAAAATCTGGTCGACGCAGCAGGTGACTGTGTAATATTTCCGAGTGCATTACGCTGTGCTAATGCCAAACCTACACTTTTTATTGTAAGAAAGAAACATTAAAGCTGTGCTCATCTTTTCTGTTTCTCTCATGGCGTTTCCGGAATTATCCGTTGGAAATAGAAATAGCTGTTCTGAAGAAACCTTTTTTCACAAAAGTGTGCATTTTTCTAAAGTAAAGGCGAGAACACACAAATGCACACAGTACTTTAAATTACTACTACTAACTTGGGCAAATCATCTCGATGTTCATTTCAAGTGTCACATGGAACAGTCGTGTGGAATAAATTGCAAATTTTCCAAAACGTGAGGTGAGAAGGGAATAAAGTGCAAAATTACTGTGGGAATTAATTTATGTCCCATTTGTAATACAAAGAGCACACACACCGAGAAGAGCAGACATAGAGAGTGCACAGAGAAAATCCATTCATTAACACACGGATGAGGACAACAGACCTACGAACATGGCGACATTCGACTTTCCATTTTGCGACAGGGAGAACGCGAGACGATAGTTTTATATATTCTGTAACTTTTTTGTGTACAGACACAAAAAGCTTTCTTCGTTTTCTTCCCATGTGGAAATGGCTGCGTGCTCCAGCATTTAAATTTCAACATGGAAATGATTCACCGAATCTCACCCTAAAAAACTAATTCTCCTTTCATCACGATCGATTTTAATTAAATTAATGAACACCTGCGGCAAAAAAAATGGAGAAGAAAAGCCAAAATTCTCAAACATTGAGAGTTTGTCTAAAAACAAACCATTTTCTCTATTTCTAGCATCAAGTTTTATTAATATGCCATTCTGGAAAAGTCTATTATTAGTACTTTTCTTAACAAACATCCTTTGCACACTTTGATGATTTTGCATCCATCCTTCAAGTATACGAGCATTATTAATTACGCTCTTTTAATTGTTGTTTCCCTTTGTGAGCACGAAACTTTTTCTCGCGAAAACTCACGTTTCTTCGTTTTTCTCTCTTTGGCAGAACGAATGACACCCACACACACAAATTCTGCTGGGCTCCTGGGAAAGGTTATACTTTCTCTTACAACCTGGAATTTCTTATATGGCAGTATCCGTTTCCTTGAAATATCCTATGCGAGTTTCAATTCTAATCTCATCAGTGGTGATATTAACGAATCAAAGCCATTCCCATGCTCGTCGTCGAACCAAGGGCCATTCGTGCGATGCATCGTCAATAAAGTCGTTCATTTGCCGTTTTCCCACTGCCCAATTCGCAATTCACACACACTTCAACATTTCCAAGACCATGTTCCTTTCCTTTTCCGTTTTTTAGAGTGGATTCTTAAAAAGGTACTTTATGCTGAACGAGAGCATTCATTCCTCATAAGGTTCTTCATCACCAAGACCCTTAGGGAAATAATCGAATGTTCCCAATCACCACGATTTTTTCCTGTGGGATATAAAACGGTAGTAATATATAAATTTTATTCCTTGAGCATTAGCAACATTCTTAGAAATGATGAAATTCGCTACAAAATAGTTGGTGCTACGACATAATTTTTGAAATAAAAGTTGTTTTTTTAACGTAACTTTTTGAAGTTATATATAGCATGGCCTTATCAGGTCGTTTTTGACTCTTATGGATTCAAGAAAACTATACATTTTTGTGTTATGTGCCACACACGCTTCGCATTGAATTAGTTTTTATTCCTTTCCGTATCAGAAGATGATTGTGATTCCAGAGAGAAGCAAGTGATAAAAGTCAGGAGTAATATGACTTTGCGATCCATTTCTTCCACTCTGCCTTTATGTAAAACAAAGGAAGGGAAAGAAAATTCATATAACATAAAAAAAGATCCTTCAAAAAACCTTTTTCTGTCTTTTTTGGCAAAAAAGTGAAGTACTACTACTAGCCGTAACATTTATATTACTTTGAAACATTTTTGTGTGTGGATGTATATTAGGAAGTACGTTAGGGGATGTATGCTTTTTTGTGATGGTTGAGGATGAGGGGATTATATTATTGAACATGTTATTTCTTCATTCAGATCATTTACATGAATACTTGATGAATCCGATTTCAAAGTTGACAAGTTGGGAATACTACCAAGAACAGAAAAGGAAGATGAAGAGGAAGCATGTCCTCCAACAAGTTCTCGTCAAGGCCTTTTTGGTTCTTGAGAAGAGCGTTAGCAGGACTGGAATTTTATTTTGTTTCACATTTGGCTACGACATAAAAGTGAAGAATGTGAGTGCATGTGTCAGCAACACTTGGAAAGAACCACTCTTCATTTCACTCTTGAGTATTGACATACTTTCTTTCCCTCGGCTGCCAATTTCCCAAAACAAAATTCACTTTACTTGATTTTATTTCGACTTTGTATCTTATTCAAAGTATGCGACACAGTCGTGCAACTTTCCATAAAGCCAAATAAGATCATCCGGTGTAACTTCACGAATTCCAGGAAGCAGAAGCAACCATTCAATCGGTTTTATGACACAATCCAACCTCTTAAACTTTACCCTCGAATCAAAAATCTTCTCTTTTGGAGCATGATGCCAAAGTCATTTTCCTTCGGTATCTCTTTTAAGCGTTCTTGGCATGTTTTCTAACTCCAGAAAAAAATGTATATATTTTTGGGTCTGTCCTCACCCTGCACAAGACAGCCTTTCCTAATCTGCTTGACTGAGAAAAGATACCAAATTCATATTTTCTACTGTGTGTAAACTGTAGACTGGTCTTCAAAAACCGGATAATTCGAAAAGCAGTCAGTCGGCCCCGTGAAAATGATGTACAGTGCTATCTTAACGATCAATGATAGTTGAGCGAAGGACGCACATTATTCAAAATGGTGAACTTCTGTAATGTTTTTGACCTGCAGGCGGAGATTAGAAAGTGAAAATCCGAAAACGTAGTAGAATGAGAAACATGTGTACACCGAGAAACGGGTATTTTGGGAGGAATGAAAACGACAAGGACACAATAGTCTGAAAAGCGTAGGAGGGAATAGGAGTGTACAATCGTTATACGCTTTGCCTCATTGGATTCTCAATTAACTTCTCCCAATAGCCAATTACTCTCATTTAGGTCCACAACGGGAGCCCAATTCAATGGAATGAAAACACCCGGAAACTTCCTTCTGCCAAGGAGATAAACATGCGATGCTGGGATAATGTATGAAAATGCATTCTAAAACCCAAACTGCCCTTTTTGGAGAAATTGGGGTCGTCTGACTTATGATAATACTCCATCTTAGCAAATAGAACTGTATCTCGTTGAAAAATACTCACTTTTAGCTAGTACTCTCAAACAAGTCTAAAAAGATATTCTCGAAATGTTCTTCAAAAAAAACTTAGTTCCTCTTGAGAACAGAGTCATTTTATTTGCATACAAAGCAACAACACCGAGAAAAAGAAAAAAATCCAAAGGAGAAAATGAAGATTTTTTTAAGTTAAAAAGTTGGCAATTGTGTGCCAAGAACATTAAGGAAAAGCATTTAAAAATACAACACTCATCAAGGCGACATGCGAGGACAATCATATTTAATCCTCGTGAACAAATTTTGTGTGCGACGCCGTAAAAGAGAGATAAAACGAAACAATAACTCAGTTGCTCGAACCAACTTTTGTTTAAAAAAGACTTTCATTACTTTAATACCGTAATAAACAAGGGAAACTTGGGGCTCGCACGGGTGACTTGGCCAAAAAACGAGAAAGACACTTGAGACTTTTATAAAAATAAGTCAGCATCTTCCACTTTTTGGTCGTCATAAATCCATGAGTTGTAAATTCCATTGGAACCCGACTCAGGCACGGTATAATATGAACGGAGACATACATTCCTGTTTTTACCCGCACTTGTTTTTTTCGGAGAAAGCAAAGAAGCAAGCAACAAACACAAAACACAACAACCCTGTGTCTTTCTTCTAGTACTTATTACACTATATTCTTTACAAAAAAATGGCTGTTTCGGCTTGTGTCGTTCTCGTTGTCGTCTTCTCCTTCAACATCTCAACTATTACTAAACATTGGAAGTACACAGAGCAGAGAAGACGATCACTTCGTGTACTTTGATGTAACTGATGTGTACTTTGGAGTATACGTTGTAGTGTACGAAACATGCTATATAGGAGCAAGAAAGTCACATAGTAATCCTAAAAATCAACTTTAATAACTCTCCGTATTCATTTCATTAAATTAAGGCCCTCTTGCCCGTTTTTTCTCTAGCAACTATATTACGCCCAACATATCCAAAAGAAAATTTTTCAGGCCCCCAAAATACAGAAAGAGACATTGGCAAGGCTAGTAGCAGCTCTTAAAAAACGCAACATTTTTTCCCCTTCTCTGGTTTGTACGCTTTTCTCCCCTCGAGCACAAACTCGACGCACAATAAAGCTTTCTCCAAACTACTCTGACACAATGACATTATTTCTTCCCCTTAAAAAATTGTTCTAAGCACTTTTCCCCTCTGTTCCCTTTCAGATTTACACGCTGTATAAAAATCTCGTCATAATTGGGTGAAGGCCGAACGACGATTTGCAATTTTATGACTATGGCTTTGTTCTGCCTGAACGACCACGACGTGACTTTTTTAAAACCATGTTGTTCTGCCTAAACATAAGAGTGGCTGGGGAAAGATCAACCACAGTGGAATTCCAAGTCTCAAAACATGAATGGTAAAGTGGTCATGTTTTTTCGAGGTGGAAAACGAACATATATACACGAATGACTACTATTATATACATTCTCCCAGATGTGCACAATGTTTTTTAACCTTTTAAAATACGACACTCGCGCGGTGATGTTTTTAAGCACCTGATTTCTGACATCCAAAAAGTTAGTAATTTTGTAAAAGAAATTGAATTTGTTCACGCCAAATTCAAAATTGAACGGTACCTTCATCAGCATCAACTTTCCAGTGAAAATATCCCATAATTTGACTGTATAGTACCAAGGCAGCTTTCCAATCTGAAATTGTCTCCGTTTGAAATGGTCGCACGCAGAAAATTCCAGTAGTGCCGAGAAAGTCTCCTAAGGGAATTTCCTATAAGGTAAGTTTTTGGAGAGTGGGCGAAAAGCATAAGCGACACGACACGACACACCCGATCGTTCCGCACGGTACGCGATGGACTGCTAATGCAAATGCATTGCCTGTGTGTCTGTGGCACAAACGACCTCCACACATCTCTCCAGTGCATCTAATTCTAATTTACTAAGCAAATCGGCATCCAAAACTGTATCTGCTGCTGGAAATCCGAGCGCACCGAAGCAAATTAACCGACGACGCTTTAATACAAAAGCAAAACATTTATTCGTTTCTCATTCGTAGTTCGTACTCTAGCGAATTTCCCTTTTGCTTATTGCTTTCCTATATAGGCAGAATACATACAACAAGTTAGTCTTGCTGAGTTGTCTCGTCGTCCTTGTCGACGACGACGGTTTTGTCGACATGGATCCTCTCTCTCGCTCTCTTTCTATACTTCGTATAGTACAAGTTTTCCTCTCTCTCTCCTTTTGTAGCTTTGAGCTGAGTTAATAATTGATTCCTTTCCTCTCTCTCTCTCTCACTCTCTGTTCTGCTCCGTCCTTTTGGATATACATCATAATTCATCTTGGAAACCGTTTGGAATTCATAATGGCACTACAGTAGCGAAAGATACATCCCCATTCGTATTACTAGAGAGAATTGCACTGATACAAAACTGTGAAAATTCTCAAATAGGCAGAGTAGCGTTAGTAACATTTCTGAAAATCGTATTTCTCTCTATTGCGCCGTTCACACTTTCTCTCTCTCTCACTCTCATGTGTCCAACATATTCGCAAATGTACTGTGAATGAGTATAGACACAGAGAAAGCGACACATAAAATGTATATATGGAGAAAGTAGTCGTTGTACAAGTCACCGAGTTTTGAAGCTCTCATTTCCCACCCGGTATTCCCCAAGCAGCTCACACATTAACGAGACTTTCCAAAAGTTATCTCGCACGTACGCTCCCCTCTGATCCTCACTTGGATAAAGTAACAGAGGCACACACACGTTCTCGTTTTCGTCCTGCC
Source organism: Harlomillsia oculata (assembly GCA_019776145.1). Lineage (NCBI taxonomy): Eukaryota > Metazoa > Arthropoda > Collembola > Entomobryomorpha > Oncopoduridae > Harlomillsia > Harlomillsia oculata. The sequence goes on from JABASF010000703.1 coordinate 12,531, forward strand.
TTTTCTCCATCTAACGCTTTACACAACTTGTACAAAGTGTCAAAAATTCATAAAATGTAATAATCTAATAATAACAAAACAAAAAGACGTCTCAAAATTTTTGGTCCTGTCTACAAAACTTCAAGCCGCACCTTTTGTATAAGTACGCAATCCAGATATTGCATTAGTACATAGTACATGTGTTATTCCGGAGCACACGAAAGTTTTGGGTTGAGATTTTTGGAATACGTACAAAATGTAGTATTTTTAGAAACTTACAGTCCCGTCAATTTCTACATTCTTCTATTTTTAGACCAATTTTATTACATTAATACCAACAATTGTCTCTCATGCCACTCAAAGCATGTACAAGAATGACATGAGCTTTTGAAACGAGAAACATATACACTGGCTACTTGAGAATGCATTCTTGGGAAAAGTTTGCCTTTCACTACTAAAAAGAGATCATGATGATGATGATGACGACCAATCTATCCGCTTGAACAGATCTTTTCTTCTCTTGTCATCCTTTTTGAAGTTGAGATGAGTCCAAGCGGTAAAGTATAGCTGTAGCTAACAAGATTAACGGAAAAGTTGCACTTGGAAAGTGCAAGATGTTTGCTCTTGCTCCCGTCACAAAAGTGACGTGGATTTTAGCAATAAGCCAGAGGATGTCACATGAGGACGAAAACCCGCCGCACGCATTTTTATTACTTACATACAAATCTTGTTGAAGAAGAAAAACGCAAAATTTTTTACAATACACAATATTTCCTTCTAAATTTTTGTACGTCTGTCAACAAACGCGTAGAGAAGAAAATATTGAAAAAAAGCCATTGCTAAAGTAGCATTCAGAAAATTCTTCCTTGAAAAGTGTCAAAGTGAAAACGAAAACCTTTTGCATGATAAATGCCAATCTTGCCTTTTGCCAGAGTACAAAATTCCTCCTAGGAAAAGTAAAGCTACTAGCCTGCCGTTTTCTTGCAAAATCCTACCTTAGTATAGTATGTATACATCCTATAGTTTACATGTTAAAGTTTTTTGGCGTTGTCGTCCTCGTCGTCGTCAAGAAAATCAGCTTTTTCCTCCCGTCCGTCACGCAGAATTAGTAGGAACAAGAAGCAATCGACACAACAATCATGTAGTCACAAACTCGACATTTGTCCCATGACAAATGAGGCCAGGAAGAGTTCACAGCCAACGGGCGGAAAAGCTGTCCAACCAGGATTCCGGTGATAGAGTTTCTGTCGCGAGCCTTCCATTTGTCAACTCCTTTTCTATAGTAAACATTTCCACACAGATTTTCTTGACGCTGAACATGTTCACGATTGCTGGATACTTACATTTTTCATTTTTTGCATCGTTTTTCTTAAGTCTGAAAAAATCTCCTGAAAATTTAATTCTTTTCCTATCCGGAGCTCAATAAAAACGGAACCGTTCGTTGTATTCAAATACGTTAGGTTCGGAACACAACTAGCAACTGATATAAAAGCAAAAATTGAAAATAGCACATAGAGACAGTCAATTTTTGATTGGAAACGCCAAACTCAATCGGGCATCAGTGGAGCTGTTGTGAACCTGAAACCAAAATCGAATTGTGTCTATGTTTTATCGCTCAAACTGCCCCTACACCCACAGAGAACGTGAGAAAAGGAATATGAAGAGCAGCCGACCAAGATAAATTAGTTTTCGTTTTCGCATGTCGTAGTTCGCAGTCTGTTCGGATTTTCTGGAAATTTAGTCTCAAAAGGAAAAGACGCTCCAAGGCGCGTTTATATAATGGAGAAAAGCTGCTGTAAGTGCATTATACTTTTGTGGACCTTAAAGTAAAGCCGACGACAGTGCGGTGTCACGGCATAGAGAGAGGCAGGACACACGTTCACTTTTGTAGAATGTGGTAACGACGTCGACGAAACCAGCAAAATACATCCAAAGAGTCGACGTCGACACAGACACACAGTGTGTCGACTCGTTTTTGGCTATATGAAGCCTTTATCAATGTAGTCGATCAACATTATCATTATCTGAGGAAGGCCAAAGAGAGTTTCTAACAGCCTCCTTATCCCACTACTTGAGAGTGAGAGCTTTGCTAGTTATTACATAACCCTACAGAAGGACACACGCCGGGGTGTATATACGAAAATAACCACACCATTCATTCACGAGAATGCTACAAGAGGTTCTTAACAACGACCATTCGCAGATTTAAACCACTCGAGAAAGCATGGAAATCCAAAGCACGAGACAAACTTCAATTTGTCCATTTCATTTCCAACCAAAGTGACCACTTTACATAATCTAGTGTCTTTAGCACCCGCCATTCCGTTTAAATGACCGGGCGTTTTCCCTTCTTGCCAACGTGGCACACATGGCCTAAAATTATTACGGGCAAAGTAGATGCAAAATGCTTTTCGTTTCCATTCCATGGCTATTTAAATGGGAAAGAAATTCTTACTGTCCTGATTTTCAAATTGGACAATTTGCAAGGATATTTAAATTCTATTATTTTGCATATAGTGTTATATTGTTTATATACCCACGCAAACCCGGAATACTAAAGCCAGTATACGGAAGTTATTATTACAGCCGCTAATGTCCGAATCCGGATTTCATAAAACAGGTAAGCAGGTACGGTCGTGCATAAATAAATATTCATGAAAACATAATAAGCATTTTCATAATAATAAGCTTACCGGAAACAACAACAGACGTATTATTCAAAGCATCTTCTCCCTTTCCAAACACAGAGGATGGTTGAGAATCCCCTCCTCCAGAAGTTGTATTCGACAGCGAATCCAGGCTGGAATTTTTGTCTTCAGGTTCGTGCTGGCGTAAACCACTCAGTTCATTTTGTAGAGCATGTTGCTCCTCATTAACAGAAGATATTTCATCCGCCTTGGAAATGGCGGTGGTTGGCCTCCGCGGACAAATGGTCCGGGTTGAACACGAAGACCGACTTTCGCTCTCCATGCATGCATCTTCGTCGAGGTCACAGTAAGCTTCTTCTTCAGTTTTGAGCGTGGCTGACGTCGTCGTCGCAAAGATTCTTCTCAGAGGAATCAGCGAGATCAGCGTTTCGTCTTCAACGGCATTCTTTCGGAACGCAAAGCACAATGGTTGGTCACCAACTTTGAAATTTTGGCTTTCGTTCATCTTTCCTCATTTCCCCTTTTCCGTTTTCCCCTATTGTAAACTTGTTTCATGCTTCGGGATTTCTCTTACTTTTAACATCTCTTCTCATTCTGACGACTCGGTCACGAATTCGACATCAGTTGTGATTTGCACTCAACAAGAAGGAAGTAAAAATAATCCTCTTTCGTTTTCTTGTTTCCCTTTTAGACGCTATGCAGCATTTAGTAGTAGGAGTAAGGCCACTATAACAATCTCCAAATTGTGCAACTCTTCCTGATTTCAAATTTTCAGAATCCTGGAAAAAAAATAAAACAAACCACAAAATTTAGAAAGTGAAGGTGTGAACATGTTAATTTTTCATCTTAAAAACTCTCGCTGTTACGTATTTTTAATTTGTACAACTTGTATTTAAATGCTCATTTGTCGGGAAAAGCAAGTTCCTTGTTCCTTGATCTCTCGGAAGGAACGAGCGAGCATCCTTTCTTTTCTGTACGGTCCAAAAAATACACATTTGATTTGTAATAAATCACTCAGCCTCAGGACAGCGGAAAGAACATGCTTCCTCTTGCCAACATGCCAACAAAAGTAAATCTAATCGTAATTTAATTCCGAGATGATGCTGATCTTTCACTCTTCCCCGCTCCGCCTCAAAGTCAAATCTCATTTTTCCAATCAAACTATAAAATTACAAAGAAAGGAAATCTAAAACCACAAAATACCCGGGGAAGAAAATTAATGAAACAAAAAATAGTCTTTTTTCCAGCCCATCACTGACATCACAGCTAGTGAAATATTAGTCAGCAGACCTCAATTTATTTTCCACTGTAAAACTATCGATTTTTGTCTCCACGGCATGTTTGTTTTTAGATAGAAATCATCTTGAGTACTGTATGTATGACAATATGACACAAATGCCTTTTGGGGGGCGAATACGACAACCCGCTGCAACTTATCGGTGGTCCACATCTGGTCGAAATTTTGTGAGTGTTACTTTATACTGGTAACGTTACATTATTTTGTATTACACTTGTATTACATTATGCATACTGTGCAAAAAATTGGTGCGACCAAGAATATAATACTAGAGAGATACAGCCTCATTTTCACAAACGTCAGAAAGAAGGTGACGGAAAACGAAACCTGCCACATCTTAGGCGATACCATGAAAATTCCTTCACATCTGGTGCTAAAGTGTCATATTGCTGTGCGATATTGTGAGCACAAATAGTATTAATCTCATTTCCATTGCATTGCAAAAACAAAAGAGTAATCAAAAAATGGGAAGTCAACATATAGTTAATTTTACAAAAACGACGACGCATTTCATATCAAAGAAACGGCGGGACAGAAAGAGTCTTAGAGTAGTTAAGTGACACTCAGCATGTCGCCGAGGGAAACCCAACTGCGACAACAACTTCTCTCTTGGCACATTGCATTTTCAAAAGCCTCTTCTTCTACTTCTTGTTCTTATTTCTGTGTATTCTTTACGTACTTGCACACATTCAGTTTTTTAAAGAAAAAGTCTAGTCGTCTTTCGTTCCATTCGGAAAAATGGTATAAAAAAATGTGGAAAAATAGAATAATAAAATCGCCGATAAGAAAACAAGTGACACATAAAAGAGAACATTTCCTCTGTTCATTTCATTATGCAAGTTTACTTGCTCAGTGCCATTGAGAGGATTGGAGCCACTGATGCCAAAATATTATGCAGTTTTCATATCATTGCATGTCACAGTGGCACTCGAGCGTTACACATACAGTCTCATCTCATTTTTGTCTCTTCACATTCCATTCTGTAATACGACCAACTTCTTCATTTCACCCGCCGCGCCAGTAAAAATATACATTGTACAATATAGTAAAGCTATCCGACTAGGCAGTAGCTAGGATACCCGGGTATTTTTTCCTTACGTGCCACTCCTATATACGAAATGTATTGCTATAATGCTATAATATGCTTTTACTCGCATTCCCCTCGTGAAACGAACCAAAAACACAGAGTCTCATCCCGTTGCTGCCGCCTAAGACGACGACGAGGGAAAAAAGTATCTCACTTTTCGAGCTTAGCGTTGCTTACTTGCTTACTGGGATGTCTCCTGTGTGAAACTAAACACAAAACGAAATTTAACACACGGAATAAGAATTTTTCTTTCTTTCTAAAAATGAGCAACGGCAATGTAAGAACATACAATTTTCTATGTTCATTACAATTGTATAAAAAACATAAGGAAAAAGATAGACAGAGACAGCGGCTGTAGCTGCAGTTTACCTAGTTTTTTTTACATACTTATATATTGTCATCTTTTGTCGTTGAGCTGAGATTGTTCTCTATACACTTTACTCGTTTAGAAAAAAATCTCGGGTATTCGGTATTCCTCAGTAGATGAATCCCTAACGAACCATACGGGCTGAAAAAACCGGTCGTTTTCCTACGTACACGTTGTCATTTGCGAGATTCAAAATTATAATACTAACTTGTGTCATACAGGAGCAAACGTAGTTTTTGCCCCTGTCGCCTCATTCCCTTTGTACCTTACACAAGAAATAAATGCAAAAAAGAGCATTTTTTTTCTATTGCCTACCGCTGCTGCTGTTTCTCGTATTCTTTCTTTTCTTCGTCTTTTTATAAGTATAATAATAATGTTTCCAGTTCCGTTTTCTCCGTTACACGTGCGTAAAGCTTTTCTAACTGAAAAAAGCTGAAAAACTTGGTAGAAATGTTAAACCAAAGGCTGAAGATGAGAAACGCGAATATAGTAACAAAGTATATTACAAAAAGCACTACTCACTCTTAGCAAAGCATAGTTACAAAAGCATGGCATGGCACTCAGCCAGTGCAAAAAATCATAATCGATCTTTTCCGTTTTTCAAGACATTGGTTTTCTCCTCTCTTTGGATACACTTATCATCATTTTCCCCCTTAGATAAGGGCATATAAGGCAAAAACAGCGAAAAAAAATCCGTGCAGAAAAAGAAACGCAACACTAACAAAAGCCTGGCACTGGATTTCCCCAGAAGAAAATTACAGATTCAGCTTGGAACTTCAACCAGTAGCTTAAGCTTTTGGAAACAAACTTTTTTCATAGCGTTTATCCACATATAGAGCAACATCTTTAATACTTTGCAAAGCTACAAAGTACTGTATAACATGTTTCAGCTTATTTCAGTACTCTCTCGTTTCTGATTATATGGCAAATACAGACCTTCACGTTTTGACTTTTTCTCACACTATCGGTGTTGACCTTTCCGTTCATATATTCGACTACATATAGTACAAAAAACTCGAAACGAAAATGAACGAATTCACAAACGCGTCGATTGTGCTTTCCGCTCTTCACTCTCTGCTCTTGGGAACTATGTTCCAAGTGCATTCCATTCTGGAAAAAAGAGAGAACGTCGCAAAAATTCCTTGTTCCGTCAAAACTAACAAGAGTGCAAAGCATCGACAGCAAGCATACAAATTTTGTACGTTTATGCTACAAAAAAGGAGAAATTTTTGTAGTAGTAAATTCGTTTTTTTCAGTCAGTCAGTCTTTGGTGCCTTCTTGCACAAGTCAAAGAAAGAGAAAAGTGACATAGTCTAATTTCCCGTTGTTCGTCCTTCAGAAAAAGAAGTACTGGACGCTGTCCAAGACGTTTCTCCATGCCATTTTGGTCCCAATCCATATCTCCTCGGATAAAACCATCTGGAATCCTCGGGAAAACTTTAACCTTGTTAAACTTCCGAATTTTACATCCCCACTTTCCCTCAAAATAGTATTTTCTCCTCATGTTGTGTTGGAGAGTAAGCAGGCGTGGCTCTTTCCATGTCTTACAGTAATGGACTTTGACTCTCTACTTGTTTCGTTGTTGGAGCTGTTATATACATTCGCCAGTCATCGTCAGTCGTCATCGTATTAGATGAAAATCTCACCAGAGAGAGAACCAAGTGTACGTATAAAACACAATATCAAAAGCTACTCGCCTAGTTGAATTACACTCAAGCTGAATTTTCTCTTCGGCGTTTATTCTTCCAGTATACAAAAACATGGAGTGCGAAAAACGAAAATGTTCTCAACATGCACACACACGCACAATAATTCCGCTTACTTGATCTTTTCCTATAGTGAAAACATATTCCAAACTGGCTCAATAAACCAACTCCAACTCAGCCAGAAAGATTAGCTAAATACATACCAAAATAGTACCCAGCTCACATACACACACACGCTATCACTCGCAAACACGAAAAGACCCAAATGTCCTTTCGTACCGCCTTATTTTCTCCAATCAGAAAACTAAAACCTTCCTCACTTAATACACTCCGAAAAATATCAAAAAAATCCTTTTTTTACAATGCATACTTTAGGACTACAAAAAACTTCATCAGGTAGCAACCAAGAACCAAATCACCCAAAAGACACCGGCACCCAAAGCAAATCTGATGAATCCGCTAATAACCAACCGGATTTTATACACATCGTCAAAAAATTGATACAATATTAATATTACCTTTTTGATATTCTTATCTTTTTACTAATGCATTAGTTTAGTACATCTCCACGTATCATAGCTTGCAGTATTTATATACCCTCCTGTATGAAAGTCAAAGGAAAGATGCTCTACTACTAAAAATCCACAAGAGTCACTGTCACTGCACCTTGCAAAAAAGAGCAGTTGATAGGCATTCATAAATTGAGCAATGAGGTAACTCGTAGTGGAAGAAAATGTAAAAGCATACCGATGTACAGACTTAAAGTGCTTGTCATAAATTTTCGGAAGTGTTTCAGGTCGTTGGAGTCATTCGGATCTATCAGGTCATTCGGGTTTTCTCTTCTAAATGAACGATGCCTTGCTTTTCCATTTCTGATGAAGGAAAATGTTATTTTAAAAAAGTATAATGTACGAATTCTTTGTGCTAATAATACTAAATCATATATGGGTGATCTCAACGCAGATAATCAAAGGTAAAGACAGCGAAATGTTGGCTAATAATTGAAAGATTTTTTTGAGTAGATTTCCTATCGTTTTCATGAATAATTCATTGGGGCACATGGAAAATTGCAGGGCTTGAGGCAGTGGAACAAACTGATGAAACCGGGCAGAAAATAGAATTAGAATGAGTCAGGCGAGTTTGAGGATGTCCACTGGACCAAATAAAAATCGTGTGTGGCAATCTAGAATCTCTCTCCAAAGGGAAAAAAACGAAACACAAGCACAAATCAATACGATCCGTTTTTCTCTATAACAAAACTGAAAGAATGGGGAAAGAAAGAGGAGAGACAAGATTGCGATTTTTGGGATGGAAACAAAAGAAACGTATAATACAAACGTGTTTCAGCATGACTCGTTTCGATACAAAAATCAAGGAACGATTTTGAGAAAATCGCACGCATAGTGCTGTGGTCTGCGCTTTCCTAATACGCTTCTCCCATTCTAAAAAACAAGAAGATGGGCTTTTAAAAGCCATACATTACGAAACAACGTTGTATAGTACTCCGTTATATGTTTATATGTACATAGTGTCACAGTGTCCCTGTCCGCAAAAGTCAGCATGTCTCCAATAGCAAAGAAAAGAGAAGTCATTTGGTGATTTACAGCGTGGGATGTCCACCAGTTTCTTTCATATGCAAACTGGGCTGAGACAACAACTACAAAAAATGTAACAAAATGTCCACTTGGACGACCACAGTGTCAAAAATCTGTCACCAGCATTCCAAAGTGATTTATCACCCTTGGACATAATCCTACTTGAACCAAACAATATAAATGTTGTCATAAAGAGCCTAATATACTCAAGTCTTTAGACGTCGACGTCTTTACTCAACTCTCATAACCATAACACAATTTTCTTTTATTCGGGATTGCATTGCATTGTCCGAATGCATAAAAGGCGTTCGTTCGAATTTCTCTTGAACAAAAAAGACGATGATATAATCACTTGAGCGACACACACACACAAAAGATCTTTATCACACATGGGCGTGTCACAAGCGAGTATTTCAAAAGTACGGAAGAAGCCTTTATGTCACTCCAAAATGACTTTCATTGCTGCAACCTTTCGTTCATTGCAACCGGAAATGAACTTTCACATCAATAATTCATGTTTAGGTGACTTGTGCAATGAGGCTCAGGGACAAAAAAGGTACTTTACACACACAAGAAAATGGCGGTTTTTCTAATAAGGGAAGGGAAGGAGGTCTTATGGGTTTGTCCTTTGTTATATGACGTGACATGCAGTGAGGAAAGACAAGTAGCTTTCGTCTTGTCAGTACGGTTTGCTTCAACTACAAAAATCTTTGGTATAACGTGCAATGCGTGGTTGTAAATTGTAATCAATTGGTTGTTGTTGGTTTCCGGAGGCAATTTTTAGAACCTTTAATGACCTTCCTGTATTGAAGTTATAGAGGTAACATGGACAAAAAATAGAAGGCTGTATCCGAAAGAACAGATGAGGAGAAAAGGGGACAAAAAAGGTACAAAATGCAAGAGATCAATTAGACTAGGAAAAAGTAGGAGTAAAGAGATCCAGCGTGGAAAAGCAAGCCATTAAAGGATGTGAGTGGACCACGTCTGGTTGAAAAGACAAGTTGGAACATATGCAACAGAGAAAGTTGAACTTTGAGTGTCCCTTGGGACGAAGACAGAGTGGCAAGCGAATCGACGGGTGTACACATGAGACGAGCCACAAAACCTCATGAGCCAGACGGCAAGTCGTCTTTTCTGGTGCTTTCACTCCTTTCGACTCAGTCGTCCCCATTCGCCAAGTCGTACTTCCGTAATCACCGAATTGACTTGACACTCTGCGGCTTTTGAGAAAACGTTGACATCCTTGTCACGAGTTCAGATGCTCCGTGACGTCGCTCTCAGTTAAACTATGAACGAGAGACAGCTAACTACCAAAAACTTAAGTGTATAACCAATGTGTTTGATATAGAAAAGAACATGTCGACACACTCTCTATCGCTAGCACAAGTTAGACTTTGAGATCTCCGCTTTCGCCTCATCAAATATACGGAAGATCCAAGTGTATACGATGTACTCTCTGTGGTGGTATAACACTCTTCTTCCATGTCGACGTTCCGTCGACGAAGAGGGATTCTGATGCTAACTATACTACAGTAAGTATGTTATGTACTAGGAGTACAACTAAAAGAAGAACATTTGCTGTTTCTCTCTCTTCTCTTCTCGACAACATTTCCTTCCTACATTTCATTACGACTGGCACAACGAAGACTCGAACGACTTTCAAACTGGCAACTCACTTCGGCGGCACAAACATGACTTGGTTTGTTCACTACTTGTTTTACATCTGAACGAGAAGGAAAAGAAGGGAAGACGACACACACCAAAAAAATCTGGAGAGATGTTGCTGCTTCTTCTGCTTTTCCCACACTTTGCCATAGACGTTGTTCAACACACATCTTCCTCGTTTGTATTGCGTTCTGGGCTTTGTCAGCTTAAATTATTAAATGCACGAGGTACACAACAACCGGGCAAGCATGGTCAAGTCAAGAAGTCTTTGCTGTCTGCCTTTTGCGTCCTCTGTTTCTTCTTCTTCTCTTTCACACTGATAATTTATTGGAGCAATACGCAAGGAGGTTGAAAATGAGAAACTCACACACAAAACAACGAGAGGAGAGGATGAAGCATCCAACGTCTTTTCCAAGACGTAACATCCTTTTCCCGTTTGTCCAGATGGAACGTGTCCTGTAAATGGAATCAAAGTCTGTTTAAGCAATTTGCAGACGCTGCGAAATTCTCTTTCCAACCCGCCGCTTCATCGTCCACGACGACGTCGTTGTCCCAATTCCAAAAAGGAAAAGTAGCGGAAATAAACTTTTTTGGATGTAAATTCCACCATTTTTTCCTGTGAAGGCAACAAAAACGTAATACACGCTTGTTTTGTGTGTCGTGCATTTCAAACAAGCAAGACAAATTTACCGAGAGTGTGCGATGTGATGATGTTTCCTGCTTTGTGTGTGCGTTTTGTGGTGTGTCCCAACTCAGCTTCCAACTTCCCAACCTTTTTTGTCATCGGTGTCATATTTATTCCCGTTCTTATATATTTTTCAAAATCTAGTGGTAGGAATGGGTTAAAATCCTAATTTCATCCACATTACTTAAAATTCCGATTACAAAGTAAAAATCCGGGACAAAGACTAAGGTGCCCCTTTGGAGCAATTCTAAGTAGATTGGACATGATGCACTGCGCTTCAAACGTCAAAAACCTCCCCGTGTAAAAATACGGGTATTTCACCATAACCAACCTTCACATTGTATAGTATTGTTTGGATTGTACAGACGAACATAAGCAATTGGAATTCAAATCACATGACATGGCATACAACAAAAGGAGAAGCTAATGATTTACCGCGACAACCTTTAGACAGAGCCATGCGATAAATTCGCATTCATGAAGATCCTCCATATTTTATATGTGGATTTTTTTGAGTTTTCTCCCCTTCTAACGTCTTTTCCCATTGTTTCCTTCCACCTCCAGTGACAATATTCAACGAAAGGATATTCTTCTCCTTGAAATGCATAGTTCCATCGTCACGATCACGATCTTAAGGACACGAAGAGGCAGTAGGACACACACAGCATCAAAAAAATCTGTGTGCGCAGGATGTGGAAAAGTATTGTATCGGAATCATAAAGCGCAAAAATCGTGCGAGAAATCTGAATTCTAAATCTACAATATCCACCGAGAGGCCGACTGTAACAAAGAAGAAAGCTAGCACAAAAAAATTGTATGTCTCGTCAGCCCTTGTGTCTTTTTGAAATATACCATGAAAATGCCCCATACCACCAGAACAGTTAGTGAAACACACTCCATTTTCCAGACAGTACCTTACTATATACCCCACGTATTTGCCACCTCAAACAGTAACGATCCTAACAGTTAGATGAGAAAAAATACCCGTATCCCGCCTCAAAATATAGGAAGAACACGGTTTGAACTACATTGTTTACAACCTCAATACGTCAAGTCTGTTCAGGTATTGGCACACAAGACGAATTGACTGTGTGCGACTTTGCCAATGGGAATTGTTCGGATCATTTGCACATTTCGTTCGCCGTCGTCGCCTAAGGAAAAGACTCTACCGTAAAACTTTTTTACGACACTTATACAACAAAGCAGAAATTCGAAGAAACGAACTAACCAATTCGAAATATAGCATAGTTCTTCTACACGATACGATTCCAGTCTCAGAAAATATATACAGTCAGTTTGTCGTTTGTACTCGTAACCAAGAATTTAACAACCCTGAACCCCGAACTGAAAGCAATAATTGTAGAAGCTACAACGTAACCCACAAGAACACATAAGAATAATTTTTGGAAGAATATTAACTAATATGAGATTAATTCCCACTATGAAATTTGAAGGGAGGAAGAGAAAGAGCGATATAAAGGCTCAAAATGAGATATCGACTGAGAACAAAATAGCGTTCAAGTCACCAAAGAAGAATTTTAATTTTTCCTAATGACTTTGTTCAAAAGCACCCAAAGGTACTTTGGCTTCAGACTCGCTTCACTCCCCATTGAGTTTTGTAATGTTTGCAAACGGGACAATAAATGTAGGATAAAAACGTCCATTGCTCAGCTTTAAATTTCATGAATGAATTCACACCCTGTCACTTCCCTTGGCTCTCAAATTGGAAGGCTTTTCCTCCTTTATTTCTCCATATATTCAGTACTAAAACTGGAGAAAAGAACTGATAGCAAGTTTTTGGTAGAATATCTTTTGGTTAAAGGGTCTACTTTCTGGGAGACTACTATTTTCCTTCATTCTTTCCTCCACGCGCGTCTTTCTTCATATATTCCTCATTTCCATTTTCTCTCTTTTACTCGAAAAAGAAAAGACAATTTTGAAGTGGACCAGAACAACGCGAAGAAGGAGGAACAGAGTTTGAACACTGAATTCCTTTAGGCTTAGCTGACATCACTTACATTCATATTCCGCCTATCAGACACATAAACGGCGGGAGGGAATTTAGTGCTTTTGCCTCTGGTTTGGCTTGACCTAGCCTTGCTCTCATTGCTCTCTTGACTATACAAACAACTTGGACGAGAAATCTGGATTCTGTATAAAAAATCTCAACTCTTTCAAAAAATCTTACTTTTACTATACAGCATCGCTACACTCTGACCATTTTTCTGTTTTTCCCCCAGAAAAAATGTATATTTCACAAATTTTCTTCTAGAAAGAATTCAGAATACAAAAATATGCCAGAGGGACCTTCCGGTTTGTGAGTGTGAAGGAAATCCTACACGTATGGATGCATGTGAATAAGTAGTAACATTGGAACGTTACAGATACAGCTTGGAATTTTTTTCTTTAAAAAAGGCGAATCAGAAGAGAAACATGTTTAGAACATCGCATCTTCGTCGACTGTTCGTGGTCGTAGAAAGCGGCGGAAGTGTTCGCAGCGTAAGATGCCAATAGTTACTTTTTCGGTAGAAGATCATGTAGTTGGGATTCTCTGAGTGGGTCGTTCAAGTACCAGCGTAATGTACGTAACACGAAGAGTTTGTCTGTACCTTGGATGCTTCGGCACATCTTCGTCTCGATCTTTTCATAGCCTCTTCCGCTGTTTCATGCCCTCAATCGCGGACACGTAGGCCACACAGCCGCCTGGCACCCGCCGATATGATCGTGTAACGTTTGCAACTTAACCCAGAAAAAGGATATCTACGACTAAAGCACAGTCTGAATCTGATGTAGTCATCCTTTCCCAAAAAGAAACATTCATACGTACATACACAGCTTTCACTATACGAAGAAAAAGTCCAGAAACGACGACCGACCTCACTTTCACTTCGATTTTTTATACCAGTACTTATACAAGATGCCTTCCACGAAAAAAACCCTTCGTCTTTGGCGAATCGTCAATCTCCCTATGTGACTAGCCATTCTGGAGTGTGTATAGAAAATGTATCTTGTTCCTGTTCTTCTTCGTCTTCCTCTTTTATTCGTAGGGTTTGGAAAACGAGTTGGAATCGAGAATTCTACAGCCAATAAATCCCGTATTAGGTTCACGTTTGGTGGAAGCCCCTAAGGGTCTCATGTACTTATTTCTCTCCTCTTTTTTCTACATGGAGTGTATAGGCAAATGCCTTGGGACTTTGCTAGCCACTCCGGCGCTCTGGCACTCGAAGGAAACTGTACAGGTCGGTCATGTATGTGTGTGTGTGCCATACACGGACAGTGTGCCTCAGCATTCCATAGGTTCACTTTCTTTTTTTCTCTTCTTCTTTTACTCCAAAAGAGATGTAGACAAGAGAAAGACGACTGTATACATTCTTCGGTCAAGTTTTTTTATTTCCGAAGAAATTGTGAAGTAACGCGAGCGAGTGAGAGCCTTCGCTGAAATCCAAACAAGGACATGAGGGAACTCACGGACACGATTGCTTTCTCATTGACTTCACAGTATACTAGCATTTCGCATGGAACAAAAGTCTCTCGCATGAAGCACAAATCATGGGTCAGCAAAAAAGTAAGTTGAGCGAATAGAAAAAGAAGAAAAACCGAAAAAAAATCCAGGGAGATTCGCTTCTTCTAAATAAATTCTTCATGCATACCAATACCGAAAACCCGAAACCCACGATCTTTGGGACCTCGTGGGCTTGGTACTTGAGACAGTAGTCGCACGCCCTCTGAAGAAAATCGAGATTCAAACCATACGAGAAAACCAAAACGGTTTTTATACATCCATAAGAAAAACTAAGGACATACGGCCAACAATAATAATAAGTTACGATGAAAGGATTCTCTCCAGCAGCAGAAAAAAAGGAATAAAAGTAACGTATGATTCGCTCAGAGCGTCAAGACAGACCAAATAGAAATGAAATCTCACCATTTTTCATACGTGTAGCTTTATTCGCCTTTGGCTTCGACTAATGGAATCTCCATCCACCACCGAACACACTTTGATGTACAACTCTTCCTGGAGAAATCCAATGGGCCCATTTTTTCGCAACGGGGACATTCATCGTTTTTCAAGAATATCTTTGACACGGACTTAATTTTGAGACCTTCTATTTTTACTACGCTTTACTTCGGATGCTCCATAAACCCCTACTTCGTATTTCTTCATCCACTCGGACTTTTCAAAGCTTGCAAGGACGACGTTCATGACGACAAAGCAAAGCAGAAAGATGCATCATTCACCATCAAGCTTCGACCTTGCATAAGTCGGTCCTACAGCTTCTGCATAGTCTGCATTCAACAAAATCCAACACTAAGAAGTTTAATTTTTCTAATGTAGTTATGACCCGAAATGAAAACTTTTAACTGGTTTAAACAAAAAGGCAATATGAAAATGCATCCAAAGAGCCTTCAGGACAGAAAAATCTTCAAAAGCACTTTTCTTTGGATCCTGTCGGATTCAAAAGTCGTTACACTCCTCCGTTTCACGTTCCATTTCCTCCAAACGAAACTTGAGCTTTAAATATTGAGCAAAAATCTTTTTCTCCTACTTCTTCTTGCGCCTATTCCCTCGAGTGTTGGGTCGTTGGGAACATCCGAAGGAACAAATGGAACGAATATCCCTTTAACGGTCTTTCTCTCCCGCATTGTCCTAACACTAGTTAACTTCGATAAAAAAGACAATGGGTTTTTTCCCTATTTGAAATGCACGACAGCGTTTTTAGTACTAACAAGAACTCGAAACGTCGTGGTTGGAGTAGCTACAACGCGTCTTTGCTAAAAAAAACGAATACTATATATAGTATAATTCTTAAGATAAAATATAGTAACATGAGGAAGATGACTTTTTTTCTTCAAAAACACATTTCACTTGTAAGTTTGCAATAGTTCATATGTACAAACAAGTCACAATTAGCAAATAAGCTTGGAGTGGAAAGTACAAAAAAGTTTTCCCATTGCAATTTTTGCAAAAGTACGTTATAAGCATTAACATACTCAAGACCAACTTTTAAGTATTCCGAAAACCAACAGAAACGCATAGAAAAATCTAGCAACCAGAGTTTTAGTAAGCAGCATAAAGCAGCAGTGTGGAAAGTGAAATGGCTCAATTTTTTCATTTCCTAATGATTTCCGACATCACAACACGAAGTTGACGTCTTCTTCTTCACTTTCTCATTCTGACTCTAAAAGTTGTACAGTAATATGCAGGATCCCGCCAAAATACCCGCTGCCCGAGAACCCTAACCCTAAAAAGTCACCCGTTAGCTTGCCAAGCGCTGAGAGCTTGGCGCTCGTGGTGACCACTAATAATAACAATTAAGTAGTTCCTCCTACACAAAAGTTTTGTGCACTCAAAAACCTCTTTTGCTATGCTCCCATCTTGACTCGAAGAGCAAGTTCGTCCATGCAGATTTCCTTATTACGTGGAGAAAGTTGAGCCAAATGCACTAAAGAAACGCTGTATTTCATTTCTAATTACAGTTCCAAAGTCACAGGATCTATTTACACTTCCGGTTCTCCAACTATTATTATATTCCTAAAAACTATACAAAGCTCGGTAGTGGTCTCAATTACAATTATACTTTAATCCTTTTGATGACGGTACCTTAGTCAAAAATGCTAAATCAAACTCAATAAGTCCCATTTTCATAAATACTGTCATTTTCATGCTTTCTTTACAACTTAGCTTGCGCTTGATTGTCAAAACTCAAGAAGGACAGCTTGGATTACAACTAATACTTATTAACATGTAATTTTCGGTAAGAAATCACCGCAATGACGAATGCTTTGTCAACGTCTTATATAAAACCACCAGTTTTACATGTCCGTGCGATAATTTGCGAAAATTCGTGAGACCATAAGATGGAAACGCCCACTTAATGTGAAAAACTAACGGAAAAAAATTGATACGTCTGAGTTACAGCGACTACTCACTCATTCCCAAAATCCCAACCCAAAGTCAAATACATTTAACCCATATTGGCAAAAAAATTGCAAGAATAATAATAATAATACGTACAGAAACGAAAGAACCATGTCATACTCAATTCATTTACTGTAATGACATCCAATTTGCGAAAATTTGGGTAGCGTGTTTCCCGGTACAGAGATGATGATAACAAGAAAAACCTACGACACAAAGGCAAACGACAAAAGGGTCAAGCAAAAACAAAAACAATAGGAGACATTTAGACAATTAGAGGAGCACGATAAGCACGATACACACACAATGCACGTTGGAATTTCGCATTTTGTACAAAAGCCATACATCGATATCAGTATAATGCTATATCTGTAACCTGTAACTTGTCATAGTCGTTCTAAAAAGCCTGTTTCTGTCGTATTGTTCTGTTCTGTTAGCGACACTTCGATGTCGACGTCGACACGGATTTCCACATTGTACAAAGCATAATGTCTTTGGACAAACAAAGTTAATAATATTTCTATTCAAACTTTTTCTTTCTCCAAAATCCATGTGTGTACATTATGAAAAAAATTCCAGTAGCACCTTCTGGTACAGGAGAAAAGGGTCACAAGGTCCGTCATTCTTATTGCTTTCTCGTCTCTCTCCATGTCCTTTAAATGTCAATACAGAAATCAATAGGAGCGTGACACGCTTATTCGGCACGTCATGCACATTTCCCTTTGCAAAATGGCAGTAGCATGCCTAATACAGGAATAATGCTGGAAAGTCCAGCTGCATACACTCACATGGCCTTGTTTAATATATGCAATCTCAAGTTGAAACATAACCTCGCTTTGATTATGTCTTTTTGTACTCACTTAGTACTCACATTATTAAATCACATTATAACCCAGAGACTTTCCTTGAGATTTTTCGTATAGTAATCCAATGTCGACGAAAAGGCAAAGGACGACGAGCAAAATGAATTGGTGACATGAGACATTATGTCAAAAATTTCTCAGGTCCTTTAAAAAACAAATGAAAATGCTAATTGTGCCATTGTCTGGATTCGTTATTGTCTTTTTTCCTAAAGGTTACTTTCACGACTTTCACCAGGTCATGAGGTTAAGCTAATCAACAGTTTAATAACCCTTAGTATTAGTACAATCTAACAGCATTGCAATCAACCGTAAAAAATGAAAACATTACCTTTTATTGTTGATGAGGTGTTAATGAGCAAAAAATTGAGTTCAAAGTAAAAGTTGGCGAGTGTTGACTGATGTAACAGAAAGAGTAAGTGAACACTTTAATGTTATTATTGACTTGTAAAAGGTCAAAGGTCAAGGCTTTCATTCGTTGACACAGTTGTCAAAAATCGTATAGGGAACACGAGTACCCAAAATTCCACTTGGTGAAAGCCACAGAAATCAGCTGTGTGAAAGCAGGAGAAAGCACTATTGTAACAACTAACTAGCACAACGTGTCACAAGCGAGTGAACACGACTAAAAACACGTACAATGATTTATTACAGCATACTGACTAATAGCTAATAAATTGCTTAATTATTGCAATTTACGGTATAACATGAAAGTTAAATAATGTGAATGTTTTCAAACTTTGTTTATGAGCACATGAGAACGCGTGATCCGGCGTCAGGTAAAACTATATCTTCTTGAAGGAATTACTTTTAACTCTGTTCACCCACATGAACAACAGTGTCACAAAATGAGTCAATTTTGATCAAAAATGTGTTTAGGCCGAGTACAGTTAAAAGTTCACACATGCACATGGTCTTGTGGCTTGTGTATACGTGGAAAACGAGGAAAACGTACGTAACGTACAATGAAAGAGAAAATGCACGAGTGTGGTTTTGAGGATTTCCGCCTTGGTTCGGAAACCGGCCACACATGAGCGTCTATTTTCAGTCTACGTCAACACCGAATCCGGGTCTTTGTCGGGACGAGTCCGTTCCGGTCTTAGTGAATTCTCCGAATTTTTTTTGAGTACAGTTAATAAATTCTTTCATGAACTACACTAGCATTTGGCAAAGCTGTGAACGATATGAAGCCAAAGAAAAACGCGCACAATGAAAATATTCTCTTGTACTGTGCAAATACACAGTCAAACCAGTATCGCATTGCATTGTGGAAAGCAAAATCGTGTTATACGAATAACACCTGATAAAAAGAATTTTGGGGTTGACGCGTGACGAAATGCAAAAGTAATGAGATTTTAAAATCTGGCTTGTCAACTTCCCGTTTAAAACGTACTCGAACCTTTTTATCAGGAGATAAGTGTCAATGTGTACATTTAATCTGCTTTACAATTTTTTCATTAACACCATGAAGCTTAAACGTGCGAAAATTTGCATGCAAAACTTGTGATAAGGTTGATACAAGAAGTTTTTCATATATACTTTAAAATGTGTTTTTCACATTACCAAGTTTTTAAAACTTTTTTTTAGTGTAAAAAATGTGATCACCGTCACCACACACAGCGTATAAATTAAGTGGTCAGAGATGAATGAGGCATGAAAGTCACAAAAATTCCACATTCCACTCCATAAAATTCTATTGTGGAATTTCTGACTTTTTTAGCGACAAAATTCCCAAGTTGATAATGAATGAATGGCAAATTGTGTAGTATTAGTACGAATGTACTAAAAAGTCGCAATTGTCGCTTTTCACGCGTTGGTGTATCAAAAAAGAATGTCTTTTTGAGTTGACGACAGAATGCCAAAATGTCCTTTAAATTTTTTTATCATAAGACTGCTAATACTTTTGAACAAAGGGATTCTCTTCCTGTCTTCTTTTTCCTTTGCACACTCTCGGAAGCTTTATTACTACAACACTACAAGGCAAAGTCCAAAATGGCCATACCTAACGAGATAAACAAAAGTTTGAAGAAAGTATTATAAAAGCGCGTATAGCAAATGCTTAAAGGCACTTTGTCCGATTTAAATATAGCTTTTTCTTAGCATAATGATTCTGTTTTAATGACTCTTTTCTTTCTTAAGCTTCTTTTGCATGGCATCGCATCGGCGTGCCCTTTTTTTATCTCATCTGCTTTCATTCACTCTGAGAGAAAAAAATGTTCTAGCGACATTCTCACACGAGAAATCTCTACTACTTCTTTGCATACGACACTATAGAATTAAATGGTAATTTCATCAATGTTTGTGTAACTATACTACAAGGATTTCTTTTATTACTTGACTTTTTTCTATTGTTTCACAGCAGCAGCAACAATTTTAGTTTAAAATTCATTTTCAAATACTTTTCAGTTGCATTTTTAGGAAATTTTGATGTTTTCATTTAACAAGTCTTTTTCATCCACAAACAATTTTTAATTTAAATTATGGCAATGCTCTAATTTACGTTTCATTACTCTTAAAGCAAATTAATAATTATTGATATAATATAAGCAATTTCAATTATTCTCGATTTGATATAAGAAATCAACTGGTTTTTTGTTTACATTCATACCTTCCGGTACTGGTGTTCAGGGCACCCACATCGACTACAGTTTTCCATTCAAATATATATATAGTAGTACTTGATAAATGCTACATTTTTTTCAAGAGATTATTTTGTCTTAGCTCAGCTGGCTTTCTTAATTAAATGAACAGTAAATTAAATGTGTCTTCATTCATTTGGTTTTGCATAGTATTCGTTATAACTTTTCTAGCCCTTCGTCTCATACTTACAAAATAATGATTTTGTGTTACATAAATTATAATTTTTTAACTGGATTTGAGTTGTAGTTGTATCCCAATTAACAAAAAAAACAACGAAATATTTTTGAAGCATTTAAATCTTTTTCTATATTCAATGTCCTTAATAAATAATAATGAACAATGTCGACAATGTCATAATAATGCTACCTTTTTAGTAGTGTCATTTATAAGTCGAAAAATCAATTTAAATGATCAACTGTAACAATAATTTTGTTCTGCAGGTTATTGTATACGTCAGATAAGTTTCTTCAACAGTAATGCGCCGATGATAACTTTTGATGAGAAATCAACAACGCGTCTCATAAAGTCCACTTCGACCTATGTATCTGACCCATTTGATTACTTCATGGTCAGAATAGTTCAACTTGGGTTCGAACACCTTCAGATATCGCACTTTGAATCCCGAAGGCGCAAATGGAACCTCAAAATTCATAGATATGGGTGGACGAGTCCATTTCTTCTTAGTATCCGTCTCGAGTAGTTCAATCTCAGCAGATAATTGTGTTTCTTTCATTCCAGCCATACGTTTTATTCTACACACAAACGAGAAACGGTTAAATGAACCTATCATGAAAAGAGCTTATCATGAAATCATGATCCATAATATGAATCGATTTAAATCTAATGTGATATCATTCAAAACATCATCGCTTACTTCCATACAATAGCGTTTTCCGAAGCTTTGTACTTCGCCTTTCCTTTCATACAAATCAGTTGAACTCCTGAAGTATTCAATGG
>JABASF010000704.1:0-33929 GCA_019776145.1 Harlomillsia oculata
ACATTAACAATAACAATAAAGTAAAATTTAATGATTACAGCGAACCAAGTTATACTGTACAAAGAACGTAAAATTACTAGTGGTTTTTTGTGTATTTCTTTCGTCTTTCACCGTTGGATGTTTATGTTCATGCTCATTTTACTTGAATGAAGCCAACTGGGAAAGGTTGGAAGCTGAAATAAAGAAAATTCATGTTCAAGTAAGTGCTGAAGTTAGTATAGAACAAAGTTTAAAGAAAAAAGAAAGACGCGGGTTGAGAATAAGAAAAACAGTTTCTTGCTGAGGGTGAGGAGAAAGGAACGGACTTTGAGAAGTGCGAGCATGTGACTTTTATTGTAAGGAGAATGCATTGCACAAAGGGAAAAGCAGATAGAATATACGTATTGTACAGTGGCGAAAGGCAAAGTTTGACTACTAGTTTTAGAAGATGAGTAAACGAAGGAAAGGAAACGGGAGAAAAGCCTTAGGAAAAAGATCGATCCGCCACAACACACAGTTTAGTCCTGGAACTCGTCTCTCCCATGCGTAATGCGGCAATGGAGAGTACAAATGTATCGATTGACATCATGGCAGGCCGGTGCTGTAGTATTTCCAGTTTTTTGACAATTTTCATAATTGAAATTAGTGTAATGTTGTCCTTTTGGGTCGGTGACTACTGGCCTAGTTTGTTCAGTCAAGTTAGACCTCCATGTGATGTCACCAATTCGTCCATAGTTCGCAAATTAGTGCAAAAGGTGAGCAGCTTTCTTCATTTTATTACATCGTTCCATATTCTTCCACATAGTGTTTCTTTTTCACTTACTTTATAGTACACATCACATTTTATATTGTAATTGTCATGTTCTTGTCCATTAATCATTTGCTATGCTGAATACCCTTCAATTCTTGTAATGCTCGTATATAGTATACTTTATAATTATTTCAAATGTGGGAAATTTATAGCTGAATTATTTTTAAATCTAACTGTTTCAAAAATGGTGTACTGTACTCTGTAGAACTGGAGTCCTGTTTTAAGCCGGTATGGCGTAGCACTGCCATTGGAATGTCCTTTAAACCTCTCCAGGGATGTTTTGGGTGCCAGAGAATCTCTCAAGCAAACTCGCTCGTCACATTGGCAATGCTTACAATGTGGCAAGAAGTTTTACTCAGAACGACACTTAGATTTACATATTGAACGAAGGCATGAAGATGTGATTAGCAAGGTTCTTAACTTTTTTCTAACTTAATGATTTTGCCCGTGTGCGCTGTACTATGTAATGTAATACTAATCGTTTGTTGTAATAAATTACTATATTTTCTTTGTTTATCAGGAAGAAGACTCTATTTGCTTAGGTCATTTTTGTGACGTCATGAGGTGTGATGTGCTCAATTCAGCATCATTTCTAGACGAGGAATCCAAATCCACAGATGTGTCTGTTTGGTCACCTACTGGTCCTGGAAGCGGTGGCCTTGCTTCTCAGCATCACCGAGGTCACTCCTCCGAACCTCCTCCAGGGTCTTCTTCTGGACCCTTCCTTGAGTATCCGAAGAAAAGTTTCTCTGCTTCCAAAGTCGAGAATAGCGCTGAAGAAATAAAGAAAGGCAATGAAGAAGCTCACGTTGTGGAAGAATGTGACGAAGATCATTTTACCGAGTTACGACACAAGTGTTCTGAGCTAGTATGGCAATGCCTTCAAGGACTCATCTCCATTCTAGATGCCAAAGACTTCAAAGCGTTACAAAGTATACGCACGGCGGATCTTGCAATCGTATTCTGGAATCTAAAATATAATTAAATAATGACTTTCTTTGAATTTTTACAGATGAGCTGGAGTCGGTTAGCTGTTCCTACCTTTCATGCTCCAGATATGGCGATACGTGTTGTCCTCCTAATTCTCGAATGCGGGGCAAACTAAGACCATTTTTTATCGTTTTTGGTTCATTGCTCATTTCACTATGTCTTGCCTTGGCCTATTACTTTGCTTGGATCTACACGCAAAGGTGACAAAAAGATTGTATTAAGCTTTCACATTGCCTCTTACCTATTTGACTATCATTTCTCTCAGTAGATTTGTTAGTATATTATGTTGCCACTCTTAAAATGTAGTAATGCACATTTTTTATATGAATTTGATTTTTAAAGCTTGTGTATGTTCGTAAGTGATCGACATTGGTCGGCTCCTTTGTGACTTTGCAGCGGAGAAGTGGTCGTATACTACGAGGACCAAGGTGACACAAATCGTCGGCTTCAAGGGTCCAAGCCCATCACGCATTCAAGTGTCCCGATGAAGTCGAAGCCAGCTCTCAATCGAACTACTCACATCTAAAAAACAAAGAAAAACTAAGCAATATTACAATCTCATCACCAAATGGCGCCCTATCATCATCAATCATCACATAACCAAACGTTAGATTTAAACTTGAAAGCAAGCGAGGTGAACCGTCAGCAACTAAAACACTCAACTTAGTATTTAATGTACAATATAACTTGTAACTTAACAGTTGCTTTCTAAACTGGAGATAATAAAAATATAAGAATCAGCAAGCATTGCCAACTTTTGAATGTTGGTGAGGGACACATAAGAATTCAAAAAGTATACACGACGAACGAACGATATACAAAAAAGTTGCTTTACACAATGAATTTGTCAAAAATTGTCTGTGTTGTTGGTTCATATTAATTAAAAAATTAATGATTAATGCGTATTGCTAATAAATAATGCTAATAAAAGCACGGTCATTCCGTGGCATTTCCTTTATTTTGCAGCATTCCTGATTTAATTTATTACATTTCATTTGTGTTATGTTTCAAGTCCCAGATAAGGCAAGGGCACAGCGTTCAAAATTAGGTTTTTTATCTCACAATTGTTTAAAAATAAAACACCTGCAACAACCGTTGCTACAGCATAAAATTAAAGGAAGACTAGCGTAGTGGAACTCATAAATACAGAAATGTTGCAGATTCCTTTTTCTGCTATATACCGGCTTTTCTCAAAGTTTCTGGAGAAAGAAAAGAGAAGGTGATGAAACGATAGAATTTGCCTGCAGTTGCACATGCGATACTGGACAAACACAGAGTCCAAGGGTATTTGTGTGTGTAACTACATACTTCTGGAGGTTTTCGTGTGCTGTACTGATACTTGAGTACAGATCGATAACAAACTCTGGAGTACAAAAGCATGAGATGACGGTGACGACCAGAAATTTCTCCAGAGGCTTTGTCGGGTGTGCAGACTTGAGAGCGTGTGCACACAACATTACAGAACTATCGTAACAAGTAGCCTTCAAAATGCTTTCCCTTGACAATTTTTCATGACCGCCTCACTTTTCTCCCCAACAGAACTTTTCTATTGAATAGAATACTACAACTAAACAACACAACCATTTTTGCTCACTTGTGCTTCAGTGTTCAGTGCAGAATGAGGCGTTGAGGTCACATTTTAATCGTAATTATAACAAAAAAGCTATCTAAATAATTTGTAAACAGTCAAATCATCTTCTTATTTTTCTCAGCTGTGAAAATGTTTGCTCAAACGTTGTATTTAAACCGACATCGTTTCCATCCAAAAGTGAAAGTAGCATAACGTACAGTAATTACACTTTACCATTTCACGCATGTCGTGGCGTGCAGAGTGTAATAAAATTGAGTTGTATACGCATTCCGCACTTTTTGTGCACTAATAAACTTTTAAGACATAATTTCCAGTGTTGTAAGGAAGCGTGTGCCAACTGTCATCCGCACGACTTTCCTTCCTTCGAGGAAGCTTTCGTTGAGCACACGTGTCAGAAATAATGCTAAAGCAAATCCCTATATATTTGCAAACCACACAAGAGTCGTAATTGTTGGTACAATAAACGTCTGCCAAAGAACACGTAAATTAAGGGAACAATATGCGTGACGTAAGTAGTGGCTTTTCGAAACTTCACGAGGATAACAGTCGAAGAGGTAGTCATTTGCAGCCAAACATGGACGGTATGAATTTTTTCCCTATGCTTACATTACGAATATCTTCACTTATTCCAACGTATGTGTGTACAACATTGCATAGATGTTTGCTCGATGTTAGAACAGATAAAGTTAATTAAATTATATTAAATATTTACACAATTTACCTATTTTGTAGCATGCGGTACTCGAATTAACGTTGGTTGTGGGAAATGCCTGAAAATAAGGTTTAAAGCGGAACGTGACGAAGGGAGTCTTCGCATAGGCGGAGTTGCATTTGCAACTAATTGTCATCTAATCATCCTTGTGTTTGGATTTTTCTTCCTTTTGGCGGGTGCTGTTCTAACCACATTGGCGTACAAAGAACCATCCTCATCAACCCAGCTGAGGAACGAGGTAAGAGTGTGTATGCCCATTTTGTAGGAAAGTCATTGTTGAGGGGGCAACGGTCTTTCACAAGTGTCGTTAGTCATTGTCATTATCTCTCACTACCATTAGTCGTCACTGTGAGTAAAAATGGTGATGAACAGGATATTGCCCTTGTGTGAGGATGAGTGACAATTTCCAATTGCAAATAGCTTTGTATATATGGAATAATGGTCTTCAAAATGACATGTTACATCTATTCGTCTATTCATAAAAATATCGTCATTTTTATCCATGCATGCACTGCACTGCACTCCTGCCGGTCAAAGTATATATGGAAAGACAAGCATCATTTCAGGACTAAATAAAATGCGTAGGGAAAGTTAGGAACAGCATTATACTAGTTAGTATAATTTTGAAGTGAAAATGACTTTTACTTTATGTTTATTACAAGCAGACGCAGCAGCGTGCACTTAAGTACATGTTTACAAACTCTGTGATGCGATTGATTGATGGTTTACATTGATAAGGATTTTGAAGTCACTAGGTCGACATGAGATGTCCAGTCATTCATATTCATACAATCTCAGAAGGAGGTTGATTGGTTTGAGTGCACAAGGCTCATCTCACCTTTCTCCAGAAAGTAGTGATTGTATAGTACCTGCCCGCACCTGTGCTTTCTCCTGCTCTATTATTCGTGCCATCGTGCCTTATTCAACTATTCAACATTCATGCAATCGCAGGGAACACGCAATAAAAGGCAATTGTAATTACCAATACGGTACTTGCATTGTGCTCGAATTTGCACACGAGAACTACAGGGAGGGTAAAAGGAAATCCATCGTGTCGTGAGCTTGTAAAGCGTGTCACAGTCATCCTATTTTGTGACGATTGTGCCCTTATCGATTAGTCTCTCCCAAAAGAACAACTCAGGAAAACGACAGGACAGTTGACATTTTGCATGATGATGGCAATAGCTGGTGATGTGAGTTGTCGATATAATGTACCTACGTGCGTTACATAGGTTCGTTATGTCGTCATAGCCGCAAGTGAAGAGACAGACAGGAGGAAGAAAAGGACCTGGCAGGTGAAAAGGAATCTTTGTATGCACAGCAAATTGCGAGATACCTGTGTGCTCTATGCTTTGTATACGTAAGAGACGGTTTTATATGTCCAGCATATAAAGCCAGCAAACAGTTTTAGTAGTAGACAGACATGTTTATTAATCGTATTGGTCAATAATCCATTATATGACAATTTTGTATTATTTGAAGCAATGGCGAAGACACGGACGATCGTTTTTTGTTCTATATATGTATGTAACAGTATAGTTACTATTTCAGACTACCAAACCCCGTGGAGAAGTGTCTCCAATTTCTGGAGAAGTAAATATAGACACGGACATGGAAATGACGAAAGGATCAGGAGCATTCTTGCACAAACACAACATACATTTGGCAGTCCTGGAAATCCAGAGTCGCGGTGTCGCGTTGTTGTTGTCGCAGTAGAAAATGATGAGCTGTGTGGCACTGAGACTGTGTGATGTAAAGGGACACTCACTCTGATATTATCAGTTGGATTTAATACGGGGTAGTGACGCCCCATAAATAGCACACCGCAGCAAAACGAAGCTAAAAGCGCATAAAAATACCACCAGTAGGAGTAGTACGACGTACCACCGATGAAACCGAAATGACAATAGCGACACTAATGATGATTACCTTTGCCTTTGTCGTTAAAACAAAGTTGTTGTCTTTGCATTAGGATTCTCAATCCAGACAAGAGGGAAAAATTGCTGGGCCCATTTTTGTCATTTTGGGAAGTATTTTGATATTTGTCGGTGTGGGGCTCATGGTCGTGGGTTGTAAATTGAATCAAGAAGCTAAGAGACAATTGAATCAATTCTCGATGCAAATACCGCCCACTCCTCGGACACCAAACACTCCTGATTTCTTGAGCAATTTTTCACATTTCCATGATGTCAGGTTGGACTCTGCTCAGTCGGAACCAAGGAGTCGTAGAAGCTCACTCTTAGGACCATTCTATTTTTCCGACCGGAGAAGAACGCTTCCTACTATAGCACAAGTAAATCTAATAGTCAAGTGAACTACACCAATGAAAGCTGTCATGTAATAGGATATTAGTAATGCAATTTACGGCACTGTTTCCGTCTTCACTCTGACATTTCAGGCTGTTCCAGTTGGGTTCTTTATGGATGGCAAAATTTCCACAGTACTTGATCAAGATGGAAATTCTCGAGTGCCGTCACAAGGGGAAGATGAGATCACTTCCACGGAGAACAACGACCAAAAGGAGAGCCAGAACCAGAACGCAGTCGAATCTCGAAGAAATTCTGAGGACTTCGCACAGTCCAAATCTAATTTGTCTTTGCGTCCTTCTCTTCCTTTTCCAATTATAGGGTCGCCCAGTTTCCTGAGGTATTACATATAGTACACACACAAAATTAATAGCATTATACCATTCTTATATGTTGTCTAGCGAAATAAATTAATAACGCATTCGTATGACAAATAATAGAATAATAATTCTTCTTCGCGTCATTTTGCAGTGACTTCACTAATGAACGTTCTTTTTATATTTTCTGGATTCATTTTCAGCCGGAGCCATATTATTGTTCCATTAGATCCTTCATGTCTCCCAAAGACTCGAAGTGATGAGCCTTTCGGTTCAATCGTATCCCTCTCTGGTACAGGAGACATTGCATGTTTTCCCAATCCCGTTCCACAAACTTATTCTGTTCCTTGTGTCGAAGAAGAGTCATTCAGGGAATCGTGGACAGAAGTCGATGTTGCCGGAGCCGTCAATGGGTAAATTACTACATTCTATTACGTGTTATACTTTCATTTCATACAATGTCAAATGTATACAATGTTCCTCAAAGCATCCTAATGATATACATACTAATTATTACGTCTTTTGGTTCTTCGTATGTGCCTTTGATTACAGTGGACTGCCGCCAATCAAAGTAAATGAGAGTGGAAACTTTCTCACGAATGACAGCTGCCTTGAGGATTTTGACGACCCCAAGCTGTCATCCACAGATTTGACCTTAGCCCCAGTTTTGTACAATGAACCTGCTGATGAAACTAAGTCAGCCCTGGAGTTGTGATTGTTATAAAATAAGGAGTTAAGCTATGCCTAATATTGTAATATAATGCAACAAGCAAAAAACCGTTGTTTTGTATTAGATGAGAATGAGAGTTAACTATTTAAGTCATTTTCTGGGATTTCCAATTTACGACGTTTGCTTTCTAAAAATGCAGCAGACAATTTTATGCACATGCACACTTGCACATTCACTTCAACATGCTCTGAGAACTTCCTGCTCAAAAAAATTCCCATGAGAATACGCTGGAATAAATGACTACAATACATAAATACTACCTTGTACTTATCATATGTGTTCTATTTCGTGTATGTGTGTAGTGTATATAGGTTTCAAACGTATGCATTTTAAATGTTAATTCTTTTCATGCATATTTTGAGTTTTGAACTCACACATACGGAGTTTTAAACTTTTCAAGAAGACGTACACTCCGTGAATGTACAACTACATCCTGAAGCTTGCGTTTCATCAGCTCACCAATTTAGCGTTACGGCATTACCAAATGTACAAGTATGTTTTTACGTAACGTGCCCGATTCCATTTACAAAAGAAAGCTGGAAGAAATGAAAGTGTGCAGTTGAAATACTAAAAGTAAAGCACTGATAATCCACCAGGAAAGAGAACTGAAGAGACAAGCTCATTTTTAACCGACCGTATCTCCGGTCTTCATTTCGTCTCATGACGACATTCCTTGCGATGCAATTGCAAACTGCATCTGAGGCTTCTGAGGAGAGAAGATACTTTTGCATTTTTTGTAGGCTGTACATAGTCACTAGAGAATAAGTAGGGTTTGTTCCTGCTCCACCACCACTGTTTGCATCCATCCCCAGCAGCCCAAGTCTCATTTCAGATGGCATTTCCAGCTTTAAAGAATGAACATGCTTCCGAAATATCTTTTTGTAATGACACACACACACACACATTGAAAAAAGGGACACGAACGAACGACACGAGTGAAAAAACACCGGAGCAGAATGACATGAAGCTAAGCAATGTGAGCTGTACTGAGTGGTTTGCTAAATTTGGAAGAAATCTTTTGAAGACTCTAAGACTCAAATGGAATAAACTCAACTCTCCACCGGGATTCTTCTTGACTTTATCCTTCACTCGCATCCTGTGAGTTTCCTCACACATTTTCGTCCCTCCTTTTTGTTTCTCTGTTGAGTAATCTTTGTTCTCTTCAATTTTCTTCCTTGAATTTCGAACGAAAACGAAAACAACTTTACCATTGAGTTCCTTTATTCGCTAAAACTATTATTTCTTTTTTCATTTAACGTTTAAGTTTACATTATAAGTAAAAACCGGTAAGTCGAACAACACATTTTTTCGCTCATTAAAATTGTATGTATATAAAATCACAATGCATTTTATATTTTCTTGACCTGAGGGGTAACGCGAGACTATTCGACAGAAAATAAGAATAGCGTCGTCTGATGTCAGTAAGATTCTGCGTATACAACGCATACAAATAAAATGTTACACTTTATTGTATAAATTAAAGTCGTATCAAAAATGAAGTTTATTTCTACCATTCATTTTTTCAATTTACGACTCTGGAAATTTTTTTACGAAATAAAATCGGTGAAAATAGACTACTTTTTATTGATTTCGTTGTTCTTATTGATGTTACAGTCAGTGAAATGGGAAAGAAGCGGAAATTGATTGAAATCTCTCCTCCAACAATTTTTGGTCAACAACGAACATGTACTTGTGCATTTGAAGGCAGACGCAATTTGTCATTCATGTGCTTCAGAGCGAATCGCTCCAGCAAAGAAACCTTGGAGTAGTAAACACGCGCCACAGGAACATGTCAATCCACTTTCCACTGTCAAGTCTCCGATATCCCCGATAAGTCAACGACGCCATTTGCTCAAAGGCAGATACAACAACCACAAAGTAAGCATTTTTTTGTTTTTGTATGCATTGGACTAATTGAAAAAAACTATTTCCAATGATGATCGTGAAATGATAAAAATACTACACAAGGGGAAGGAACGAACGTCTCCGGGGGCAACACGACGTGCTGATCCGGAAATCGGAGCCTCAAGTCCAGATGCACAACCCATCTTATCATTCAGCCAAGGAGGAAATTACTCAAAGAGCAAAGGAATTTGTAGGCACCCATAAGTTCTTGTCTCATATTAGTCATAAATTCACCTTATTCATAACCTTTACGATCCCTTAATATGCTATATGCTATAACTGCAAACCTGGCAACACAAGTTCCTGATAATTTTTATGATAAATTACTTTCAATTTTTTATAAGTTTCTTCTGTTCATACAGGGAAAAAGGACTTTTGGAAAAAACGAAAGAGTCGGCCATCAATTTTTCAGTCATGGGATATTTACCAAAGATTTACTTCCGCTAGAGCAGAGAGGCATAAAAATCGGAAACGTCCTCAGTCACACTATGAAAGTGGGGATATGTTTAATGACATGTCAGAAACGGAAGAAAATAATGATGAAGTGACCAAAATGGGTAAATATACGCTATTTGGTAACCCTTAGATAGCACTGGTTACAACAAAAAAGTGGGGATATGTTTAATGACATGTCAGAAACGGAAGAAAATAATGATGAAGTGACCAAAATGGGTAAATATACGCTATTTGGTAACCCTTAGATAGCACTGGTTACAAGAAAACGGCTTTCAGTGGGGGTTATTCTTTTTCTGCTACGTTTGAACGTGGTCAAACAAGGCATTTTCGGTAGTATTATATTATAGACTTACCTACACGTTATTTCAGATGATCAAACAACAGAAATGTCACCTTCACAACCATGCAAAGTTTCAGAAAAGAATTTGCTTGTCAAATCAGAAGACCCGGTTGACTCAGAAAAAGTTTCCGGTATAATAAAGCAAAAAATATACATTTTTGAATGTCAATCTTGTTATTTTCTTCGGTAAGATGAACCAACGTGACGTACTTTAGTTTGTTCTGGATCCTTTCCTGGAAATTCAATGCCGCCCTTACGACCACTTTTCTTTGAAGTCCCAGCAGTGGAAGTCAAAGGAATGTACAGCGAACGCAAGTGGCTCTTCCGAGAAGTGGAAGCCATCCTCTCTTCAGATCAGGTCAACAATCGTGGAGTCATTATTTCTGGAAACGCTGGAACGGGGAAGACGCACACTGTTCTTCAACTTGTTGACGTCAGTTGCTTCGGTCGCCATAGCCCCATAAATGGAGATCACCAAGGAAAGTCATCTTTGTTGTCGTTGGCTCCACATATTGTCGCATATCACTTTTGCCAGGTATGAAGGAATGGGAAACCAATACATGTACACACACAAACAATTTAGCATAAAAAGCATGCACCCATTTGGATGATACGTGTAACATGAACGTTGTCCTGTAACCCAATCTCGTTCTCCATAATCGTTAGATGGACAACAGCATTTCCTGTTTGGTTCCAGAATTCGTGCATTCTCTGGCAGCGCAGCTATGCCAGGCTCCGCAATTGGCCATGTATAACAAATATATTACAGAAAATCCGTCCGTTTTGGTACACAATTAAATAATATGAATTACTAAAGTTGTAAAATTTACCAATGATCGTACAAAATGTCTCAATGCATACTATCATTATAAATGTGAATACATTTTTTTAGGAAAATTTAACTATGGAGCTATGTGTGAGGAATCCAAGCGCTGCACTAGTTCAAGGGGTTTTGGAACCGTTGCAGCATTTACAGCGATCAAATCAATTATACACTGATTACTGCGTAATTGTCATTGATTCAGTGGATGAAGCAGAGTATCACCGAGCAGAAAGTGGAGACACCATTGCATCATTTCTCACAAAGCACATCTTTCGTTTCCCGTCTTGGCTCAAGTTAGTAGTCACTGTCGGTACTAGAAAGCAGGACCTGCTTTCTCTCATCCCCTTTCACAAAATCAGGTATATGAAACTTTCCCATCGCGTTACGTTTTCTGGAATTAATGCAAACAACTGACTGATTTATTAATAAATATTCAATTATTTAATTTATCAGTTTGGATGGTGGGGACAAAAACGTCGAAGAAGATATTGTAGATTATATCAACCGGAGACTGCATCACGACAGCACTATAATCGGAGGAGCCGATGCAGATTTCATACATAGTTTGACCAAGCATCTTGTCAAGTTTTCGGACGGTTCAATGCTCCAGATTAAATTGACATTGGATCTGATTCAAAGTGGATACTTGGGTTATCAATGGTCTAATATGAAGGTGCTTAACTAATGACAATTTACTTAATTAAATATATGTACCAATCTCATCAAAGTTCCATTTTAATTGCATTGTTTATGCTGTGCCGTATAATTAATTAGACCAAGTCATTACCGTCTTCACTCGAACAAGTGTTTTTACTTCTCTGCGAATCAAAATTTGCATGTTTGACTGCATTTGAAGATGTCAAAGATATTCTGTCCACGTGTTTAGCTGCACTGAATCCATTGAATCTTCTGGAAATTTATCATTCGGTCAATTCTTTGAGAACTAAAGAAAACTTAGTTTGGGAAGAATTCTTGGAAAGGCTAAAAGTAAGTGTTGAAAAATAATGAACTTGGACACAAATTCACCGGTTTACCTAATTGTGCCATTTACTTTTAGACTTTAAACGGACTATTGGTCCAGCGATCAGATGCAACTTTTATGTTTTTTCATGCTGCATTTCGAGATTGGCTTTGCTCAAGAGTTGATGGAACCACTGCGTTTCTGTGCGAAAAAAGGTTCACTTATATTTTAATGCATGAATGCTATTTTAGCCGTGTGTAAGGATATAAGCAACCCGTACATGTGCTTGAATATTAAACTTACCTTGTCAAATTTTGTGGAGTATATAAACAAGTACGCAGTTTGTAAGTTGTACGTTGTACTGCTTCGTAAAAAGCATTATATACGCTTTTTCAAAACTGATGTATTTTAATTTTAGATGTGTGAACTTATAACAAAATTCAAACAAGTTCAGCTCTTCAAACGGCTTTTTGCATTATTCATTTTTCAACAGGCGTGGGCACGCAGCCATCTCATTTCGGTTGACTAGGATTGAAGCTCCTTTGAATCCATCCAAAACCTTACAATTGGCACATCACATTTTAAAAGCACATGTTTACCGCAGCTCGTCATACTCCAAGTGCTCTTCAACTCCCAAGGATTTACAGGCAATTTGGTTAGCAAGTGCGAGTGAAGAACCATCCAAAGCTCTGGCATCTCAATACAACATTTACTATCCGAATGTAAAGGTAAGTTTTTCAGTAGTACATTTTTGGATTTTTTACCAGCAGCTCTCAAGAATTTTCAGAATGACGTCATAACACGAAATCATTCTTCGTGTTGTAAAATGCATTCAATTGGGTGCAGTGCAGGACGACGGACGCAGTGTAGTGAAATGTCTGTGAAGGTTTCGTCTGGATGTTTCATTCAGCATTCAGTCTCTTTCCCTCAGTAGACTTCGGCACTATGAAATTCTGTTATGTAAACGATTGGAGCGTTATATGGAATGAAAATGGGGAATTATAATAGAAAGTAGAATTTTGGGCTGTCGCATCGTGTCATAAATTTATTGCGTAAATTTTATATTCATACATGCTGTGTAGGTGAAAATTGGCATAAAAGGGTTCCGGTAAAATTCATTTATTTATCCTATAATAACCCTTTTGATGACCAGGTTTCACGTCTCATCCTTCAAGCAGGAGCAAACCCTAATCACAAAACCGGGTTAGAGCATAATGCTCCTTTATTGGGAATGTATGCAGCCACCGGCCTTGTAGACCTTGTACGACTCCTCCTGGAATTCGGAGCTGATGCATCCATGTCGAATGACTTGGGAAACACTCCATTGCACATGGCCTCAGAAAAAGGTCATGCTAACGTCGTTCAGATCCTACTCAATGAAGGGGCCTCACCATTCGTCCTAAATGAACATCAAGAGTGCTCTTTAGTGAAAGCATCTGAGTATGGACATTTGAACGTGCTGTCCATTCTGCTTTCTTCCATGTGGACTCAAGATGTCGTAAGCACTCGAGTAGCTGCCCAGAAAGCTTTGATTGTGGCGGCGGCCAATGGACATATTGCAGTCGTTGGACATATTTTAGACAACGTCCAGGTATCTATCAATACCTGTGATACGATATATGGGGAGACGGCGTTGTCCATTGCCTCTAGTTGTGGAAAGAGAGATGTTGTCTTCTTGCTTTTGAACAACGGAGCAAATCCAAATGAGCTCAATGAACATGACATGTCACCTTTAGCATTGGCATCTTCTCAAGGTCATTTTGAAATTGTCAAAATGCTTTTAGCACATGGAGCAATGTGCGACATCCTGGACGGACAGAAAAGAACTTCTCTCTCCCTTGCTGCAAAAGAAGGCAGACTTGACATTGTCGACATTTTATTGAATGCTGGAGCCAACGTTCAAAGCATTGACCAAGATGGCCTTTGTCCATTGTCATGGGCTACCCTAAGAGGTCAAGGTCCAGTAGTCAGTCGTCTTATTCTTGCAAAGGCTGACATTAGTCATGCGGATAATACTGGACGTACAGCTTTGGATCTGGCGGCTTCTTCGGGCAATGAAGAAATTACTTTGGTATAAGAATTTTAAATTATTATAAATTGAAAACTACAAAACAGGAAAATATTACATTTCTCTCACTATTGCTACAGATTTTGCTGGAAAATGGTGCTCTGATTGAGCATGTGGATTTGCAAGGTGTAAGAGCCATTGACCGAGCCGTAGGTTGCGGTCACAAAGCTGTTGTTCAGCTCTTGTTGAAACGAGGAGCCAAACTTGGTCCTGCAACTTGGACTATGGCTAATGGAAAACCGGATATAATGTACTGCATTATAAGCAAAAAGCCTCATAAAATAGTAACCGCCTGTTTCATTGGCTAGGTTCAAATTTTCAGTTTGAATTTATTTATAACTCAGATTGTGCCTATTACAAAAACTATTGGAGGATGGAAACGTACTGAGCAGAAACGGGAATCTGAAGGCTGCAGCGTACAGATTTCAGTACGCAATTAAAAAGGTGCCTGACGATTACACAGAAGATATGCAAACGGTGTTCAATTCAATGAAAATCGCACTCACTCTTTTGCTGAGCCGTTGTAAAAGAAAAATGAAAGTAAGAAACATAAAGATTTCATCAAATTTTGAAAAATTCATTACTTAAAGAATTTAGTTGGCAACCCAAACCCTTAATGTGAATTGTTAATACAGGAATACGACGAGTCCATTTCTCTTGCATCGGAAGTTCTCCACGATGATCCTCTAAACCACAAGGCGTATTTCATTAGAGCCAAAGCACGTCACTCAAATAAGTAAGCTCTTGCATTCTTAACCACTTAAAAATGGATGATTTGATTGTACTCACGGAAACGAAAATGCATACAATTTTGACATAGACAACATCTGGAAGCCTATCATGATGTTTCGAAAGCGTTAGAATTGAATGACTACAAGGAAAGCATCAAGCCCATGCTACGGTTTCAAGAAGACATCAAAATCATTTTGAAAGGAAAAGAAAACGATCAAATTCCAGTGTCCACGTCACCAAATAAGGACAACTTTATTGGAAATGACATGCCGTACTGAATTCTGAAACGACGGGTTTTCTTAGCAATGCCACCCACACCCTATACGCGAAATCGTGTTTTTTCAACTATTGAGTTTAAACTGTCTCTTTTTCGTGTCAAGTCTCATCGGTCATTTCAGTATATATAGTAATTTTTATCATTAGTAAACATGCACGTATTCAACGAAAACGAATTAATTTAATTATAGCAATTGGATTTTAATTTGAATTTATGATTCATGCTCTTTAGTTCCAATGTGCCCCAAATCCCAACCTTGAGCGCGGAGGTTGCACGTTCAGAGACTATGATAAATTGAAAATGACGCAACGAACGGAAGTGTTACACAATTTAACAGGATCGTATCATGACGTGTGGCAGTAAATTAGAATTAATAACTTTAATGTTTTTTGGTATCATTTTGTACCGAATTTTTTTAAGCTCTCGGTTGTGAGGTTTCTGCATGTTCTTACCGCATTTTGATCATAGCCTTTAAAACCTCTGTAGCGAATGCACATGCATTAGTCTTACGTAGTACTAAACGAATGAATACGGGGCGGGGTAAAATGTACGCTGAAACGTAGTTTATATTATTCTTGCAACGATGGTGGGTCAGAGATGGAAACGATTCAATTCGGTTTTTCATCCTCTCAAACATTGTGCTAAAATCTATAACAATGCTGTATTAATTAAGTATGATTTAATAATGGATGATCAATTTTTCATCTTTTTTGTCACCTGACAGCTTTACCTGCACTTTCTGAAGCGGTGCATTCCCATTGATGGCATTGAATTTTCCTGTTTTGCCATTGGCTCAAAATACTATAGTTGACACAGTTAAAATTTTAAGATTCCAACCTGGGTGAGTTGCTTTTACTGTCCACTGTCCAGAATTCTTTAGTTGTTCGCTTTCAAGTTGTATGTTTCTTTTATGATTGGCATTTTACGTACTTTGAACGGGTAAATTCAGGAACAGTATTATTACGTCCGAAAAAAAGTGTCCTGCTTGTCACACATTGACTTAATATGTTTTTTGGTGTAGCGAATGAATGCAGTAAGGCAGTAACAGTGACTAAAGTCCTAAAAACAATGATTCATTCCTTTCAAGAAGTCTGAATTCAGTTTATAGTATGCCAAATTAAGGAATGAAAATTGTTGGTTTTCCTTCAATGGAATTAATTGACTTTTATATGAATTTTACACGTTTGATTTAATTGATGATCGAAAGAAACAATGTGACGTGGAGTCATTGATGAGTTTTTGCATTTGAAAACGTGCTGGTGGACTTGACATTTGCTTGTTCCTTATAAAATAAAGTTTGCAATTTGAAAATCACCACAATGCCTTGATTGTTGCTCGCAAGTTCGTAGACGTGCACAAAATTGAATAAAGTCAGTTTCTTGTTAGCAAATGAGGAGGCTCAACGTAAAGATAAATAAGCATAGAGCATAGACCATGTCGTCTTAATGAACAAACGGAGTGTGAATGAAGCATCTTTATTGCAATTCCTTGTTCGTGGTCTTCTACAAGAATTTAGGATTTCATAGATTCAAAGTCACCTTGAACTAAAGATTTTATCGATGTATTGCTGAAGTTTGTCTACGCCCTTTGAATGGCTAGTCTTTCTCGTATTTTTACAAGCATGCGTCTCCAGAAGAGACGACGAAGATCAGTTGTAGTTGTAAATCGTTTTCAAAAAGCAGAATGACATAAAGCTATATTAGCCTTTTAAATTAAGAATGCACTTTCCTTCACCGGGCTCTAAACTGTCTAAACGTCCGGAGATTCAAAGTCATCTGCGATAGTAGTGATAAAATGAATATTAGATTTGACCCTGACACTGACACACGATTGCTGTGCTCCATCAAAATTCCAGAATTATTTAGATATTTACGAAAAATGTTCATTGTCGTTCCAAAATCGTGTTGGAGAGGTTGTCAGTTTTTTCAGATTTTACGACTTTGAAAACCATGACTATTATTAACCTTTACAGAAAGATCCATTATTCTAATATAAACTCAGAAAACATTTCGTGGTATTATGAGTTATGATTAACAGGAACGGACGTAGCACTAGACTTTGCAAATTTTAGTAGCAGGCAGCCTTGGCATGTGACTGTAAATGGCGTAAAATAAATGATGGGGTGGTTGGGAAAATGCAGTATATGAATTTCATAGAAAGCACCGAAGATATACTATTTATGATACGACACTCAGTTTGAGTAGGTGGACAGTACTTCCACATAATGCTAGAATTAAAATTATATTAGTGTGTGACGTTGTGTTTCCGTCATTCAAAATATGTGATGGACATTGCGTCATTCATAAATGCTCAATTAAGCCAAAAACGGCAACTGATACACGGTAAAGCAACATTAGAACCGGAGAGTAGCAGTAATAGCAGTAATAGCAGTATGCGGCATTGATTCAGCTTCGTTTGCAAAAGAGACACAAAAAGCTGTTCTGTCATTGCCATTACTATATTAACTTGAGAATTTACGATACTCTGTTGTGGAAATTAACGAACAGAGTCGAACTACTGCTCCATTGTATCGGTTGATTGCACTTGTGTAACGACACACAGGGAAAAGTCTCAAGGGAGGTTTATCTTATCAAATTAGCCGACCTGTGCAAATAATCTGTGTCTCGTCGGCGCATTAGTACTGCTCTCTATTTTTGTCCTGGCTATGAGGAAGGATAGGATACTGTACTCACTAATGTACACTTAGACCTGAAACATCGAAAGATGACCCATAACCTTTAGTAGTAAACGGGACGTTCAAATCACCTTTTTTTGCTGCACTCAAGGGATACGAGATAGGATGGACTGACTTTGTGTCAGTAGTGTCACAGAGGCATGGCTATTTGATCTACTATATGAACTAAGCTTGAACTTACTTTGAGAAATCCTCTTGACTCGATATAATAATCGGTCGTTGAAAATAGTCGTGATTGATACACTTGGATGGAGACCCTGTTTACTTTCGTGAGTCTGGGGATCCATCTCTTTGAATTCAACTTTTGGCGACAGTGGGTTGTCATATTCGCCAAACTTTGTAACTTTCTATTTTGTAATAGTATGTACTAACTGGAGACCTGGGTCTAAAAACATGCATTCGATGTTTTTGTAAAAAGATCCTGTGTGAAGTGTTTGATATGAACTTGAACTGGGATTATGTGTTCCACCTGCCATCACCGTCCAAACGATACGAGGACATGTTAAAGAGAAGACACACAGTTTGTCCTATGAGAAAATCAAAGTATACATAAAACTAATAGTATTCAGTCGGCATTATGATTTTCAGAGCCCGTAGGGCCCAATATGTATCGTTCCTTTGTGCCTTTACATCATAATTCTACCTCCCTCACAGTGCTCATCTTCACTTCAGTATGTTTGCCCACTTCTGGCTGGCCGCCGTCTGAGAAAGTTGAGAAGAGGATTCCGTCGGGGCCAACAGGAAAAGTGATATCAACTCTGCATGATTTGTCACAAAGTCGCATCCACTATTACCACCCACGACAATTTCCACTTGCCAGTTGCCACTCACGCTATTGCTTACTATAAACGAACATATCAAAACGATCCATGTTCGAATGTAGTAGTTTTTCTGTAGCAAGGTTTGTTATTATTTTTTTCCCAGCCAATTGTCCTCAGTAACAACGTCACACAGAGTGGCAGATAAGCTTCGTCTTTTGTCGTCACTCGAAAGAGAAAACTTTTCGCAGAAAGGACAAACTGCAAACCTACGGACAGGCAGACTTGCTGACTGCGTGCTTCTACCTGACAAATTGAGCGAGGGCGTGTTGTGAGGTACAAACGTGAGGATGGTTGAGAACTCGGAGGCTTGCAGAATTTTAAACTAGCAACGGTTTTGACGACATTGTAGGTTTCTTGGAAGGTTATGTATAGTTTTTTGTACCGTTTAAGAATAAGAAACCCACTTCAGAGATTTTGAGACAGTTTTTCAGTGTGATGATGGTACTGCAAAACTTAAGGAACAAGAAAGAAAAGAAGAAAGTACGAAAGAAAGCAAAGAAAGAAAGAAAAAGAGTCGTACAGTATGCACTTTGCACAAGTTGAGCACAGCGGCAGTTTCTCAAGAGCGCAATCCGACAATCCACGGTTGACTCGAATCGGGTACTTGTTATTGCCAGTAGGTTCACTTTGTGTCCACTGGGAGATCAATTTTACACCTATAAGATGCAAATACAGTCTAATCCCATCTTAGAGAACGATGTGGAAATGCCATTGATTGGTCCACAGGGCCTCATCTTCTTTTCCAAAGCTTCCCATTCTCCTTCACCTGCCCCATTCAGATTCCCTACTTGAAGAAAATTCTTTTTTGTGTGCTTTCTCGTCTACAATGTTACAATCTCACTTTCATCATTTATTATAAGCTTTTCTGTCCTATCATCTCACTTCGTCAGTTTCCATTTGTTCTGCCCTTCATCCTCCACTACCCACCCAAACCATTTGAAAAAGTTGCCCACGTTGTTTTCTGTTGTGACGCACATTCTCCTGCGGTCAAGAAAAACAAGGACTTGATTAAACTAACTCGTCTCAGTATACGCGATGGAAATAATTTGAGCTTTGCCTTTAAATGCGTTTCCAGTTTCTACAACCTTGAGAAATCTACTACTTTTCCTACGCGAATTTTAATTCTGTCACTTTACATGGTACTACGCCACCTTTCTAGTATAAAACTATGTAATAATATGCATTCAAAATTTTCA
Organism: Harlomillsia oculata; assembly: GCA_019776145.1. Classification (NCBI taxonomy): domain Eukaryota; kingdom Metazoa; phylum Arthropoda; class Collembola; order Entomobryomorpha; family Oncopoduridae; genus Harlomillsia; species Harlomillsia oculata. Next base: position 19,711 of record JABASF010000704.1, read on the forward strand.
CCAAGATCAGCATGAGTCAGTGTAACGATGAAGGCAACTAAAGCAAACTTTGCATTTGCATGAAAATTCATTCGCCTCAATTGACATGCTAACGAAGAACAGTGTAACAGCTAGCAGCAAAGTACAGCCATATTTCCATATCTAATATAACATTGACTTAACTTTTGAGAGTTATATCCAAAAGCAAAATGAGCAGCATCATTGCATTTTTGCAGGACATAAATAAATGACGAATTTTATTCTCGCCGTCTATTTTCTGGAATACTTTTCGGTTTTCGAAGACCAACGCAATTCAACGAGCACACACATAAACTTTAATGAAAAAGTTCTACATTTTGATTTGAGGTCTGACGTCTGACTCATAAAAGTTGTAAATTTGCAAGATTATAATTATAATTAGATCATTTAAAGTTTTCCGTCCGTCATTTCGGCTATTTGTTAGACAAAAATATACGTGTGAATTTTCTCGTCGTAACGCAATTTATAGACACCGCTAGCACGTGACTCAAACACAGTCCGCAATTAATGATTCTTTATTAGCATCAGACGCAAAATTGCATTAAATTTAACTGGCAAACACATACATTTGAATGAACGAGTTCAAAAAATCTATTTTAGGAAATTGCGACTTTGGAACGCTGAAAGAGAAAAGAAAAGTCTTTAGCTAATTAATTATACAACCGGATGATTATGATGAGGGTACGGAAATTGCATTAACCCTGTTGTCTGCTCTAACGAACTCATCATCACGTGTCTGTTGTTAACGTACAAACAAGGTAATGTTGGTAATGAACACTTTGCATAATTCAATGAAGAATCAAAGTTCATTGTTATGTTGACGAAAGTTTGTTCACACGGAAACTTTATTCTGTGACCCCCGACATTTCTAGAGTACCAGTTTTACAAAATCTCATCCCAGCTTATAGCTATAAACTTTTGGTCACTGTTTTTCATGTAGTACTGAAAAATGAAAACCAAACAAAATGTAGCAAAACTGTGTTTCATCAGTGCTGTCAAGATACCGTAATTAAAGAATTAATCGTGAAAAACGTTAATAGATGCTCGTCGAACATTTTAAATTAATAACGCATCTTATCTTGCAGAGTGTCTTGTTATTTTAGCTTTAAGAAGATTATCTTTCTTGGTATATTATTTGTCGATTTGATTTTGGGGTTTTATTGGGAAAGTTCATTGAATTCCACCATGGTTTGGTCATCTACTGAAAAACTAGAGCACAAATGAATCCGACTGAGTGGAGGGGAATACCGGAAACCGGGTACATAAATAATTTGAAAGATGCCATGGGTCAATTGGTTAATGATTCCCTTACGAGCGTATTCTGTTCCTTCGGAGCTATGAAACTTTTGTTTTTGTCTCAAGTGGAATTACTTTCCCTCGTTAAATCAGAAGAGAGTCTCACACAATGAATCGGTAAATGACACTGAAGGGAAATGTCGTCATGAGGGCAATGGTCCTTCATTCAAAATGTACAATTTCGGAATTTCCAACTACCCAAAACCTGATCAATTTTCACAAATCCCAGTGGTATACAATGTATACAATGGTTTAAGAAAACGGTCGGATGGAAAACATTATAAGAACATATCCGTACTAATAAAAGTTGAAAGCGTTTTGTGAATGAAGTACTAAAGCCGTTAAAGCGTATGAAGTTTACCGAATCAAAAACACGCCTTCAAAAGATTGCTAGAGTGAGATTACTCAGAAACGTTAGACGATTACAGCGATTTCCGACACGGGCCTATTTCAGTTCAGTTATTTGAGAACAGTACATTACATTGCAATGAAACTTTGCTGGAATCGTGCGAAGCTAACTGCTGGAATCACTCGTACCCTACCCACCTCTTTATTTTGTGAGCAGTAGACAATGATAAGCTTGAAGACCGCCGCATGCAGCGAGTCCATGAAGCGGTTTTTGGAAAATGTGTATGTATGTATTGTAATGTTGTTTAACCTCACATTTCCTCCATGCATGACTAATTCACATGAAAATATGTACGAGCAAGGGAGTATTGATCAACAGACCAGGCCGACTTGATGGTCATTAGGCCATGTAATGCAGTAAAGGGGCAAGCACAGGCACTTTGGTTTAAGCACGTCGCAATTTTGTACTGGTCCTCGTCGTCATTGTGTATTGCCAAGACTGACTTTCACTGCATCTTCCAACTTTAAAAACGAAACGATAAAGTTTTAGCATACTTGCCGTTACACTTCGACGTTCATGCCCATGTTTGCAAAGCATTTTAAAGTGATTCCCGTAGCCTACTGACTTTTAAGCAAATCTCTATGGCCTAGACTTTCCTGACATTTTTAAACCCCTTTGAGCACTGGTACTCAAAACACTTACGTAACACGTATGAGTATGTAACTTTCCAATTTGTGTACCTTGTCGTAATTCCTTGCATTCAATTTGGAGGAAAAAGTAGTACAAACATGCAAAGACAGAATGGACAGAATGAAATTAATTTAACCATTGTGAACATTGGAAAAAGCAATCTGCAACGTAGAGTTCAATAGGAACCATAGCAAAAGTGAAATATCATTTAAAATTGCACTGTAGCGAGTTGTACCGACGAACTAGGAATGAGATCATACAATCACAGATTGAGTGCAAAAAAATGAAAATGTTAATTTCAATTCCAGAATAGATTCTCCATTCAAAAACGACGGAGGAGACGAAGGCTGGAAAATCCGTTATACTACCTTTCCCAGCAGATTAAAACTCCTGTACTTATCCGTATTATAATATTATATATTCGGTAAAATAAAACTGAAAGAGGTAGTTTGAACAGGAGTATGCCAAAGTAATGCGCTTTTAGTCCGTCATCGCCCAGGCTTTCACTCTCTCAGGCTACCCGGGTATCTCTCCATCACTATAAATGCCTTGTTGAGCATGTCGTTCTCTTTAGAAGTGCTCAGAACCAGTTTGCAGTAACAAAGAGAAAACGCTGGTGTGACTCATAGCATCCATACTTTCACCACCACCAGAACTTTAACATTTTGGTGTTGGATCTGTTTTATATCATTCCTTCATCCTGAGTGCTTTAAAACGAAAGTGCACCGCATACTTCCACTTTGTTTCGCTTCTCATTTGTCAACGTTTTCCTGAGGTGAGAGTCACTTTCTGTACATCATCGTTTATTTTTATGACAGAGTGTCATGCACTATCTTCTTTTGTAATTCTTTATCTGATCGTACTTGTGTTCAACAAGTTTGCCTGTCTTGTAGTAACTGAGAATGTGAAGATATTCATGGAAAGGGGCAACTTGAGATTCTCTTCTACATTTTTTGGAATTTCTCAATTGTTTGTAGTCGTTACCACAATTTACACCAATAATTTATAATATAACTTATATAACTGACAACTACTGTGAGGTCGTTTCCTTAAGGTGTTTTTAGACAGTTAAAATGTCAATATTTTAGGACAGAAAATATTCTTTGCTAAATGGCATTAGCAATTTTCAAAATGTCCATTATTTTCTGAAATTCAGCCGTATACAGTATACTAAATGGTTTGGCTGCTATGATACATATTATTATTCAGTATTTCTGCAGCAAAAAATTTATAGAACCTCATTTCGAACTGCTATTTTAAAAGAACGAGAAGAAAGGAAGGCATGGATCAATATCTCAATCAAATATTCCACGTACTTTGTATATAAAACATTACAGTCATAAATGCTACACTTTATGGAACCCCAGTTGTTTCCGAATTTATAAATGGATTCATATCTATCAGAAACTTGCATATATAACAAACTTTATAATAATTCGATGAGTGATTCGATGGCCTAATAAATCATTATTACCATTTGATTTCCTCGTTCAATGTCGGGCATCTCTTTCTCAGTTGAGGATAACGTGGGTATATCTGTGTACGCAACTTCTAAACACTTTTTATATTGTTAATATTAATCGGTTTCTTCAAATAACACCTTAAGATGAGCAAGTCACGGGAAGATGGTTTCTGAGCTGTAGTTAATTGTAATTATTGTGATTATTATTGCAGAGTAGTTAATTCGCAGGAGGAATGAGCAAGCAATTTCTTTTGATATATGAAAGGTTATTTTCAATTCTCATCGACGACGTCATTCCTCTGAAAATTGGATTAACACGAATGGTAGTCACAAAGAATGAAAACGACAAGTTAAAAAAGCAACAGCTACAAAGTCTTTAAAGATTGTTATCATCCGTCTTGTTTCATGCATTCGGGAGTGTTAGGGCATACTAATTAAAACACATTTCGCACTTATTTCCTTTCTTGTCAGGTTCATGATGGTTATAACTTGAGAGAGACGACTACTGAGACCAGCAACTTGCAATAGTCACGCGACTTCTCAATGTCATAACTTTGGCATTTTAACGCGACCGCGACGTAGAATAGAAATAAGCCCTTGCCATTTTTTTAATGGCATACACAGTACAGTATTAAGTTACAAGTTATACATACATACAGCATTGTAGTGTAATTTCTTAACGTAATGCGTAACGTCGTATTACAAATTTCACACTGAAAACTATATTGCGTACGTTCCATCATATTTTTAAGAAAATATAGCACTAGCAAAGCTGCAATAGCATACTAATATTATAGTTCGCATCGTGCCGATGAGCTTCTCATCTTTGGATTACTGATTACGTTTATAAGATTAGATACAAAACTATAAAAATCTGGTAGTGGAATTTTGCTGATGCTACTTACTCAAACCAAACGGGAGTAAGAAAGATTCGGGTTTTAGGAGTTGGGGTCGGATTTCATTCTGAAAGTAGTACGTTACGTGTACAGATAATTAGAAAACCATGCGGGCCTTTTTCTCTTTTATAATTAAGTGAAGTAGAACTACACACTATTGAATGGTTCAAAGGATTTGATGAAAACGAAGTTAATCGAATAATCAAGTTTAGAAAAGACGAAGAAAGCACTATAGCAGTGACTGTGTGGTCTGCCCACGCCACGTCACATCCTTCGAAAAGGTCGACGTATTGAACAGTAGCTGTCCGTTTTTTTACCACTTACCAGGAATGGAAAAGGAATGGGCATTGAAACATTGAAAGCTACTACGAAACAAAACTGTGTATTGGAATTTCTCTTCTGATAAAAAAGTAGCACTTTGCGCTATTAAAAGCAAAATTGTTTATACAAGTCCATTCTATATAGGCATGCAGAAATCCAACGAACACTAATAAAAATGTCAATGTCAACCGATTTGTCGGTTTTTGTTGGCACTACAACTAGTTTATACTGGATCCGCACCTTCAAGCCGTCAGTCTGTCGTGCTGTTTGTACATTTAGTAACGTGGTTCGATTATTATTATAAGTTTCCCGATTATTTGTTTTTATTTTTGCAGTTTTTTTACAAATACTGAAAGTATAAACTGACGTAAAATCTACATAAGGAGAAAAGAAGAAAGAAAGCAACAAAATTATAATACATTTTTGTGACTCGGACAAACAATATGAGACTGATGAGAAGCTCGTTGGAATCGACGATTGTGAGCACACTCTTGGTCTGCACTATTTGTTTTGTGGTGGTCTATTGCTCGGAGAATGAAAACCAACCTCCAGTACAGAGTCCAAATAATTTTCAAGAGGTTGGACGTCCTTTCTGGTCATCAATTCATGACTCAGCCTTAAAAGGCTATTATGACGTACGTAAAAATTATTTATACATTCTCTGGACAATTTTGCATTTTTATAATGTGCAGTGTGCATGAGTAATGTAAACTGACATTAAAATAAATGATTCATGGAAATTGAAAAATGTCATTCCAAATGTTGCAGTGTGTATAAACGATACGATACGATCTAAGGAAGCAGTAGAGTGGAATGATGACGTTTTGGTTTTGTGCAATTTGTACATGTAGGCATACAAACCAGAGGAAATATGGAAACGTGCTCCATCCGCGAGTTTCTATGGGATGAGAGGAAAGAAGGTGCCCGGGTCAAATTTCTTCGGGATGCGAGGGAAGAAAGGTCCCTCTGGTTTCTTGGGGATGAGAGGCAAGAAAATGGAAGCGAACAAGGCTGCTTTGATGGGTGACTTGGACGGGATGGACACTTTCATGGGTGAACAGTGGCCTGTTAGAGGGTCACAAGAATTCGGGAGCGAAGATGAACGAGTCTCAAATCTCCCCCAGCGATTCGTTGAACCCGGAGATCTCTTGAAGAGAGCACCAGCTGAAGGATTCATGGGGCTCAGAGGCAAACGCAGTGTGGCTAACCTAATGCGTGGTATCTCGTCGACATCCCGACTGACCCATTAACTCAAGTCATTTCCTTATCAACTCTCTTGGGTCACATCCGCATGGCTCACATTCAAAACCATGGACATGTACTCATTCTCTTCTCTTCTCTCTCAAACGGAGCCCTGTTCACGTCACTCAGCTTTTTACGTAACTAACGAAAAAATTTCTAAATCTTTTGTCTTTTCCCCACATTTTCATCTTTCTCGTCCCTCAATCGCGTTCCTCATTTCCATGCTCATTTAAATCTCATCCTTCTCTCATTTACTGAAAATATATTTCCACAGACGTTCATTTGTACATATTCATACATACTATTAAACCACCTTCAATCGTATTTGTCTTCACTTTACATCGTACATCACGTTTGCACAACCTCAATATTAACATAGATTGCGTATAATTCTACAGTACGGGGTAATCTGAAATAGGAACGACTACAGAAAATTTTAGGGCCATTCCAGACATTTCATTTCAAATCCAGTAAAAGGGTCGTGCCCCTTTGTAAACTGTAGAATAAAACTGTAAACCAGCAGTCAAGTCAAATTATAGAGCACAATAATTGCGGGCTGGGTTTTAGTAGTCTTAACATGATTTTTCCGTGTATACCTTTCCTTTTGCTATTCTGTAATTCTTTCTGCACGCAAGAACAGGATTCACTTTGCGTGCATAAAATTATACTATACACATTATAATATTATGCAGTACATATAATATAATTATAAGTATAATGCTATTTCAAATGAACAAAATGGATGTTCTTCTGTCACAACGATATTTGCACTGTACAGCAAAACTTTATCTTATAATGGGATTGCATTTTAAAACCGCATGACTAAGAACTACTAAGAATTGATGATAGCATAATAATGTCCCAAAGACCTGATCTGAAAGTGACAATGCAAGGGCTTTGCACCAAGTTGTCATATTATGTGTTGTAATTGTAAGCCTACAATAATTTGGCCATTGCCGACTTTATTACAGTAGACAAGTTACTATAAAATGCATGTGCTGTAATGTGAGCTGGATTCGGACGAGGAATGACAATCTACTAATAATCTAATGCATTTTGTTGTTTGTAATTACAATAATCACAAAAAGTGATCACCGTAGTAGCATAGCACCCTACACGAGGATGTCCTCAGTAGTTTTAGAAGTTTAGTCAACCGCAAAACGTCATCAACTTTGGTGACTTTGCAAAGGAAACTAATATTGTCCCCCAAAAAGAGGTACTAGGCTTATAATGTATTGCAGTGATGTGCCATCATCGTTACGTCTACGTTACCTCGATTAACTAATTTGTGTGAAATATCTGGCCCGAATGTGGACATGGATACATCTTTTGGCAAAAGTGAGCTGATAATAGCATAGCATGTAACAAAATGACAGTTTGAGTTCATATAGTAAAAACATCCGAGAGATAGGATGCTTCATGCTAAATATGATACCAACAATTACCATAAAACAATATTAACATCTGACTCTCATGTCTCTGTCACTCTCTCCCTCGTTCCCTCTGTAATGGAATTATGATAAACACTAATAATATACAAAGCTAATTATTTAATATAGTTTTACTTAAAATTGTAAACTGTGAATTTTATGATATAAATAACTGCATGTGTATACTGACAATGTATTAAAATTATTATTGTAGTAGTCAGATTACAGTGAGTATAAAATGTGTACTATAGAGAACTTAATGATGATGATAATGATGAACTCATAATTTTGTAGATGTTTTCAAACAAATATAGATTAGAGCATTAATAAAATTAAAAACAGAGGCTATGCGATAATGTCTTGAAATTCCTCTGTAAACTACTATAAACAAGGAATTCATCGTTTTCAGTTGTCAGATTTAAGATTACGGCTTCACAACACGTAGATCGTGTGTATTACCTATTGTCACAATAAAGTAAACTATCTATAATGTGAATGTTAGCATCGTTAAAAGTAGAGCTCATTGCTTTCTAAAACATGTAAAATGTAATGCTTCTTTTTCTTTAACGTTCTCAAAACGTGTTTGTTGTTGCAAGAATTTTCATGATTTCAAAATGTCAAAAAATTCTTGGAAAAATGTCAGTTTGATTTCTAATATGCATTAAAATAGTTGAATAAATATGTACTGCACCACGTATATTAGTCAAAGTTACCTTTCACTAATATCAGTGGCATTTCAGTATTGTTAGTTGGCATCGTTAAATGCTCTTCAACTTCAATCACACGAAATACTTAATGAACTATACCAGGAAATTGAAACTGCATCAATTTTTTGATACTGTCATTTTCATGTCATCATAATTATTTCTACCTGCTGCTCTGAACATTTCTGTAGTCTTTTAGAAACAAGCATTGCATAGAAAATTGGCAAATAGACTATAATAAATTTAATGTAATTTCTGCGAACACGAATGAACAATCGAAGTCGAAGTCGAAGAGAGTCGATTCATAATTCACATGAACACTTCGGATATTGATATAAGAACGTTTGTGTGCATTTTATATTTATTCTTTCGATTTTTCGAGTAAACAGAAAAGCATTTCATGTCCACGAAAAAAATACTCAGGATTTGCAGCGTCCTTGACATTCGTGATATTACTACTTACTGTAGTATATAATTATACAATATAGAACCTCATTTGCAGTTTGGATCAGGGCTGGTACGTGTTTAAAATGCTGAAATGCGGATCGCGGATGCAAAATGCAATACAAAATACAATTCCATTTGAATTTCGTTTTACATAAAAGCAATTAACTCATTTTTTGTCTGTGAGTTGTAATATTGCACGAGCCAATTAATTTAATTGAAAGAGAAACTTGCTTGCGTTTGCTTTAATAGCTCTGTGAAGGAATGTTGGTGGTAGCATAGCGGCGGGGTGCTAACAAGTGACAATGCCCAACTTGAAATTGAATGTCGAATCAATTTATCCCATTATCCCAACCTTAAAAGTAGTACTGGAATTTACATAACACCCGTTGGAGGAGGAGAAATGTTTGAAAAATGTTTTTAATCCTCTGTTTTAATATGCGCTTTTAAGTTGATTAATTTACTTACAATATTACGAGAGTCCTCGGTCCATATAATGTCTACAGAATTATTAAGTTATTACTTTGGTACAATATCACTAATTAATTACTACTACGTACTAATAAATTTAATAACGTGCAGTTTATGAAGGAGCCATAGTACCATTACTACCATTACAGAGTGCACAGTGAAACGGATTATCAACTATCGTTGGGCGACCTGACAATTCAATTGTAAAAATTGTTAAGATTCCCCAATGTAAAGAAATGTCGACCAGTATAATCATTCTATGGATCATTTCATTCTATGAGAGCTACAATCTCGATTCCACTAATTCTGCAATCTACTATAAGTTTCTTAGTGAAGTGAAACATTTACAGATAGGAAAAGCTGTTGTAAGCTATATGTGGGATGAATTATTATTTATACGCACGATTTACTTTCTAATTAATTAACTAACATTTACAATTAATGTTGATCTCAGTAGGATGACAATGAGAGGACACAAGACTAAAGTAAAAGTGATGAGGATTTTGGATCTTGCAAGTTACAGTGTAGAATACAGCGTTCCTGATGTTGACATGACATGAAATTCTTTAACGTTTTCCACCCCAAGGGTTGAATGGCAAACGCCGAGAAGGTGGATAGTCGTTCTTGGACGAGCGACTTATGGACGCTTGACGCTTTCCTCCCCAAGGATTGAATGTTCCCTTTTTGTCCATTTCTGGCAGATGATGGAATGCGTCCAATGATCGCTTTCCCCCCCAAGGATTAAAATTTCTCTTGTTGTACATATACGGTAAATGGGCACAGATGGTGGTCAATTCATCCAAGGACGTTGACCAAACGTCTTTGTGCCAATTCGGAGCGTCGTCGTCATCCTGGTCCGACTTCAACAGCCGCTCTTCCGTCTCCTCCTTCAAGCCCGCGACTCCAGGTAGCAAATTTGATTGCAAACTTGCGTTTATCACCAGGAGTAGAATGACGTTCACGACCGCCTTCATCATCATTCTTCAACGTTATCTCTTTTCCTCTCACTTGAAAAATTCTTCTTCTCCACACTTTGCTTTCACCTGGAAAGAGTCCAGAAAAGAAGTAATGTTTTATGTCAACTCTCTCAAAATGTATCTTCTGTCTTAATCAAACACCTCTCTCTCTCTTTCTATTCACCAAGGGTTTCTATAGGAAGTACAAATTCATATAGCCACACATTAATGAAAGCTATGTAGGTACTTGGCATATTTATAGTAACTTTTTCAAACCAGTGTTTGCCTGCTTCCTGTACTCGTTTTTTGTATGTGGGTAGCTTCATTACGACAAGGACATGAAAAGGACAAGGAAACTTTACTCTCCCACCTTCAAATTACTTGAAGCGGGCATGTCTGATTTATGATTTTTTTTTGTCTCTCGTTGACTATGATTTAAAGTACGAATGTCATATAATAAGCGTTTCCATACAGAAAATAATCTTTCGATTTCGATTACAAAAAGAAGTTGCTTAATGACAGTGGTATTTAAATTACTTTAAAACCAGTACCTGAGCACAAAATTATCAAGATTACCTAAAGAAATTAATAAGCTTACGGAGGCAAAGTGATAGGATTCGAGGGCAGCGAGCAGTGTCTTCCTTTCCAAAATTTTTACCACAGTTGTCGTTGTGGTCAGCGAACAAGACAAAAAGAATAGAGAGAGACTGCTGATCCCACATTTTGAAACTCCTTTTATATCCTTTCTCCAATTTAATGTAGTCTATCAAAATCAGGGGCGTTGGCGAAAGCAAAAAGTTTTTTTGTGCAGTCTGTTTGGCTTTTAGCTTTTATTAGTGTTGCGACTTAAAATAAAAAATCAGAAGATGACCATGCAAAAGTTTGTACTTTAAAAGGTTTGTCTTGTACTGTCAGTAGTACAAGTTCTATTTCAGGGATAGGAGAAAAATATGATAAATCATACTACAGCTAGAAAAATTTTATTAACATTTTTACGTGTATAAAGAAATGACGTCTTTTTTCTTTTCCTTTACAGTGGAAATGAGTTTGTTCTTTATTTCATTCTTACGAGTTGAGTTGACCCATTCATTCGTTGCCCACGTACAAAAGTACATAAGACAAAGACAACATACATTTTTCAGGCTTTTTCCGCATCCTTCTGATTCTGAACGTTATAAAACTCAATTTATGAAAATCAAATTTGCAGTCTCTTTTCATTCGACGTCATGCTCAAATGTATTCTTGGAATCAACGAATGAATGCGTGTAATGTGTGTATATGATTCAATGGTATCTACGGAACCAATGCACGAAACACAATAAATAATTCATTTTTTCAATACTACAAGACACACTGAAGTCCTTCTTTCAAGGTAACTGTGGTTTTCTTTATTTATGAACTATCCCTGTGACTACCATCCTGTAAAGACAATATAATTAGAAGAGAAGACCCTTGAAACAGTAACTTTGAAATTGTTCCTTTAAAGGTGTGCATTAACATTAATTTTCCAATACTGAAAGTTATACGGTGTACCGATTATTTCAATATATTAGATAGCTTAATCAGGAAATGCACTGTCAATTAGAGGCATTTGAATGCTTAGCTACTCTCTATGTTTCGCAAATTTCATTGCTTAATTTCGATTCGAAAGTTTCTATATTTTCTGCACTATCACATTGCAGTGCAATCAAAATCTTGAGACAAGGACATTTTGCTTTTAGCCTCTAGCAGGCCAAAATGGCACATCCACGTTAGTATTCATAGTAGTACGTTTTTTAACAAGTTGTCTCAGCCATGAGGGAATTTGGTACGATGAAGCATCCGGACGTCTTCCTAATGCATATTGAAGATCTCTCTGAAGATCTACAAAAGCATCCCATGTCAATGGATCCACTTCACGTTTCACAATATTAGCTTTCCCCATTTCCTGTATGTCACCACGAATTCCTAAAGCATTGTCAAAATAATATATTTATTCCAATATTCCAACAGGATTTTCTTAATTATATTATTATTAAATACTCATTAAACCGTTTACAGAAAGATGAAGCGACGAGAGTTTAATGACACACAATACAATGACCAATGACTGACTAACAAACTAATGAATATATGTATCCTTGATACAAATTCCAAGTCCAATTATTGTTACGACAGAGCAAAATTTGGAAGGGGAATTAGAAATTGTACTGTTATAGACATTCACCTGGAATAAATTTCGCCCAAATTGGAACATCGTCGTTTCGGTCAGAAGTGTCCAAGGTTTCCAAACCACAGAGTGTTGAACGGCGACCTCGTGCAGCCCAGAATGGTTTGCTCACTTCCGATGACCTTCCTTGAATCTGAAATGCAATATTGATGACAAAAAGTTTGTAATGCAGAGAAACGCAGGTTTTATAATAGTTTAATCGTGTTCTATAGTATAGAATCTATACTAATTCATGGGATCAAGGGATCAACTTACAGATCCAGACGTCCGGATGGACTCTTTTTCACCATTTACAAATGTGCAAATGGAGGCGTAAGCACTCAAAGCAACCAGGGCAATCAAAGGTGTAAATTTCATTGTAGAGTTTGGAATGTTAGATACTTTGTCGTTCCTTTAGTGGTATTGTATACGTACAAATTAGAAATTGTTCGAGATGCCCAGCAATGCGAAAGACAAAAGGACTACTACAGCCATTCTCCTCATGACAGCCAACATTTATACCACAGGAAATGGTTTTTCCGCCATCGAATGATCCCAAAGGGACACCGAAAAACTACGACAGTGGAGGAATCACAGACGGAATAAACTATTTGTTTCAAACTCTAATTGGACAGATTCGGGTTTGACTTCCAGGAGCTGGCATCATCTTCTATGCTTTTATACAGCGAGTGTGTGGTGCACACATGTTGTTTCAGACGAAATTGAAAATTGAATAACATTATTCTGCTTTCTTCTAAACTAAGTTTCGAGCAAGATTCGAGAAAGAATTAATATGTTTGCATTACATTAATATGAATGTTGTGCTCGTATTCTAAAAAGTAGTCAGTAGGTGCGTTGTTTGCCATTATTCATATGAGGCACAATTCCTCGGTGGTGCAGGGGTAGGGGCAAACTGAAAAACCTAAGATGAAGCCTTTATTTGATCCGAAAGTAATAAAGGTTAAAAGCATACCTTATACCTATGAAGAGCCTTAGCCCTTAGCAAACCCTACGTCTTTGCTTTACCCTCTAGACAGGTTCGCAATTCCAGTAAGCATCTTGCAATCCCAATGTGTGAATCAATTATGCAACCACTACGAATTTCCCAAGGGTTCATAATAGTTTTTTATCTGATACTTATAAAATATGGTTAAGAAAGCAACATTGCTTTCTTTGTAGGCTCAATCCTATATATATAATGTGTGCTCTACCGTTCAGTGGTTGTGATTACTCATCGTCGTACGTACCTCCATCGTTGTACTTTTGTGTACAGGACTTTCCAACGTGAACAATAAAAATCATATCATATTTTACGTCACAAAACACCCCCGGATAAAGTTTTCTTTTGTACAACCTGTCTGTCGCCCTTTCTCATGACGTAAAAACGTCTTCTGAACGAATAGTACAAAAGTATATGATCTGATGATGAATTAATGTTTCACTCTCACGATACAGACTAGAAATCACGGTACACTTTTATATGTATATCGTTATGTGTTTCATTTGAGTCGATTCTGCAATCGGAATTTCGGAAGTACCAGATTGCACGATGCGTCTGCCAAAAGCCATACAACTCATCTAACGTATTCTTACTGCAAATGCAAAAATCTACGTCATAAAAGGAATCTCTGAAGCAGTGTCGCAATTTTATAGTTTCGCCCACGCTTTTCATCTTCCAAACCTTTCTTTTCCAATTTAGAATATTATATGAGAAGACTATACTTGCATTCAGTATAATTTCAATGAGCACCT
>JABASF010000705.1:4842-33838 GCA_019776145.1 Harlomillsia oculata
AGTTTCATTTCCTTTCCACTTTTCAGTATAGTAATTTCAAGTTTGCAGTCATTTCCATTTGTTCTCATCGTCCATCCTTTCATTCTTCTCCACATTTACCACTTGGACAGGAGGAAAAAAATTACATCATTCCCAAAGACGAGCAAACAATGAAGTTTAGCAAACAAGGAGGAAGCTCCAACTTCCAATTTTGGCAGAATGTTGTATCTTTTTTGTCATGTCGTCTTTTGTCATTTTCTTACAAAATCCCACAAAATGTCTTTATGACTCTTAGATGAGAAAAATAATACAAAAAAAATCCTTCAATTTTTTCCTCCCCGTCGTTTCATCACGTTTCACCAAGCAATATATCTTAAGCTAATGGATTGCGGTGGTGGCGAAACGAAACGTGGACCAATTTTGTTCCCGAAAGATTCAACCCTGGAAACTTAATCTTGTCCGAGAATTTACTCAGGAGATGATCATCATCTTCATCATGTGTTTGCGCCGAACGTGACTAGCCTCAAGAAAAATGGTCTTTGCAAGCATAGTAAATTGCACTTCCCTTCATCCCAACTCTCAGCATGCAGATGGAAGTGACACGGAAAAATATAGAGTGCAATTCATCCTCTCTTTCCCAAATGGTACACCAGGGAAAAAAGGATAAGGATAAAAACTCCGAAAATTTTTTTCCGGGGGAATTTGACACATAGCCTTGTGACTGGCATGCCATTAGGACACACAGTACAGTTTATGACACATTCCAATAATAGCATGACGGCTAAATGGATAGAAAGGGAAATGAGGCGACAGCAATATGATGCTATCTGTGCTCTGTGCACTCTCGGATCGACCCCAAAATTGCCCCGCATCTTGTAAAATTCTAATGCAAGCAAGATCATAAGGTCGCGTGTGTGTGTCAATCCATATGTTCACTTGTGTACCGGGCATTTCCCACGTCAGTCCATGTCGTGTGGCAAAGCATGAGTGAAAATGACTCATGCGAACTCCCGGTCGCAAGTCTCAACTTTTCAATAGAGTCCGGTCTCAATAGTCCCCTATAACTACATGCAATCCCTTGTTATAACACTATATTTTGCCCTTTCCTTTATAAATATTGCACTGAAAACAGTTTTGGCTGTAGATGGGCGATATAAACTTAGAGTATACCAATGTACCAAACATTCACATTCTGTTATGCACATAAATATAAGAAAGTTTTTGCATATGTCTCTGCCAGTCAAAAATTGTTCTTATACTTTATTCCCCCTTGGTTTACTACACTTCACTGTCGTATATTAGAAAGCTGAAGCTGAATGAACCCGACTTGGCTTTGGCTTTGCTCTGTCACAACTTCACAACTGTCGACCAGCCTTCGTCTTTCATTTTCGTTACTTCACTTTTCACAATGTGCTACACAGAAATAAACGTAAAACACATCAGTTTCTCCTTCCCGTGCGGAGCCTCAGTCTAATTTGAATTCCAGCTTCTCCAGGCACCGAAAAGTTACAGTAATATTCTCTTTGCCTTTGTGTATATACGTGTAGTTATGCATTTCGCACATGTAACGTGGAAAAGTCAGCATGAAATGGTTTTTGCATTTTATGGCATAGTATTCCTAGGCTATATTCTAATTTTGGGTGTTTGTATAATCCCTGAGTGCTACGTAAAGACACTCGAAAAGGCCAGAAATAAGCCACTGCCAAAGCCACAGTGCCATTTTACCTTATCCACCGACTGCATACAGGATTATTTCAAGGAGTGGCAATGACAATGGCACTGGCGGTTGTTGCGGCTTATTCGCTGTTAGGATTTTAGTTTCAGCTTTACTGTTCCGTGAAACGATAACCAAAAGACAATTCTGTTCAGGTTCAATTGCTTCAGGGAATAAAGCTCTTTTTCAGCATGATTTTACGAGAGAAACTAATGGCAGTAATTTCGACCGTTACATAGGAGAAAATCGCTCGCTTTACAACTCTTCACGGTGTGTAAGGTTTTAGTTTTAGGTTTTACTACCTCAAAAGACGGGAGGGGATTATGACCACGAGACTAGTTGATGGAGCCATGGATGTTCTTTGGTTTTGATAATTTCCTGTAGTAGTTGTAGAGCCGAGAACGTCAATGTCGAAGTCGATTGTCTTGCTATGCTATGCTTTGGTATTTTTGTTGCTCTTGCTACTCGTGAAAATAAACCGGATAGTAGGAAAAAACGACTTCAACTGGAAATACACACATTAATGGGTCGGAGTCGGAAACCAATCTCAACCTTACACTGCCACTGTGACTCGACTGAAAGGAACAATAATAAAAAACTGTTGATGTGAACGTACCCACTCTCCGTGAACCACTGATAGTCCGAATGGATGTCATCGTAGTTGTCATCCTGGAAAGAAGCATCCAGAATGGGTTCCAATCCAGAAAGTCTTCTGGGTCCGAAACAGCGGGACGCACCATCGTCATTGTCCTCGTCCAAGTTCAAATCCAGTTGATCCTTGCGAGCCATGGAAGCCTTCGATGAAGATTCTTTTTCTTTCTTCACTATCTCCACAAAGGAACAACCCAAGAGCCCTGGGAAAGAGACGAGAGAAGTTCATCACAATCACAAAACAGTATTGAAAATCGTTTTGCACAGCGGGAGCAAACGAAACTACTTCCAAAGGGAATATAATACTGAATAAACTCCGCTATGTTTTGCATAGATAGTGGATTTGTGTGCAAATTAAATCGTCGGATCCTCACACAGCCCTTAATGGACTTTTGCCTGTAGTGCTCCACTTCCGAATAACCCGCATTCCCCATTCAAAATGCAATACACAGCTCCTATCCGCTCCTTACTAACAATGTAATGTACACAACACAGTAAATATCATTTCCCTTCAATGCTAGCTATCAAAGGAAAAAGGCAAGGGCTTTATGAGATTTCCTACTATTAAAAAGACCAAAACACAAAGGCTGTTTCGGTCGCATCCTTATGTGCTAGTGCTAGTGCACTTTCCCTATGCCATTTTCATTGAGTAAACATTTGCTAGAGTACTTTTAATGACTGCTGAGGAATCAATACGATAACATGTATACATATACACTTCCGTCCACTTTCATTTTTCGTTCTCTCCGCAGTTCACAATCCGCACGTATTTCAACAGAAAATGAGTATATTTGCACACACGTATAAATACCAATAAAAAGGACGCAACCCTTGGCTTTTCTGTTATGTAACAATGTACACAAAACGTACAAAGTTCCGCAGTGGCATGAGGCAATTTTTGGCTATTGTGTACGTCGAAAGTCCCTGATTCCCTTTCCTTTCTAGTTACAAAGTAATAATGAATGAAAATGAAATATAGTAAGCCTGTCGAAGCAACTTGTCAATCTTTGCTTTTCTTCTCCATTATTGCGATTTACTTTCACTACTCCTTTCAGAGCGAAATGCGTTGTATAGTAATAATTTATTATGGCACGCTTCTATCCAGCATATAGTCGAACAATGTAAAATTCCATATTTCTAAGTAAAGATCATATAATGACCATATATAATACATTTTACGTTTATAGCGTGTTGTATTATCGTTTGCCTAAGTGCACACGCAGGGTCTATATAAGGGAGAAATGAAGAATGAAACATAAATCACTTCAGTTCCCGCCTTATGCAACAGGGCAATGTGGCCTTTTTACGATCACATCCATTTTGATAAAGAAAGAGCCTTTTGCAAAGTGCGATTTTGAAAGGAGGCTTTTTATGATGTGCGTGTTCCAGCAATTCCTTGAGACTTTGTCTAGCTGTCTAGCATAAAACTTAATATTTATATTTAATTATCCATAACTTGAAGCTTAAATGATTTTTGAATGGATTTTAAATTATTATTGACTCAACCTGAATGACTCAATTTCTCAAACATCTGGTGAGACTTGGCCGAGATTTGCGCTCCGACAAACCAACACAGAATGAACATAGCCTAATGTTATAGCAGCCTTTGTCACAAAGAACATTGACCTGGGGACTTGACCCCAGAAATATCATGGGTCATATACTGACTTTATCGTGTCATTGTCACGTTAAACTACAATTCTATCAAATATAAATAAAGTAATGATGTTTCGAGTTGAAGAATAATAGCACAGTTTTATAAAGTTTGGAGACCCATGTCAAATATTTGTCGACTTAATGCTTCTGAAAGACATGCTTGTATAATTTGTTTGTGTTCTTCTAAATGAGCTCAATTTGCACTTTTTAAAACTGCACTGAGCCAACGAGATAAGCAAGAAAAATTGTTTCATGGTCGTTGGAAACGTACGTCTCAACTGAACTCATATCATCAGTTGCTCATTGCAAAAGGCAAAATGGAAGAGCTGACGTTTATTTTTAGACAATCGAACAACTTATTCCACTACAGAATTTCTACAGAGTTCGTGTTTTGTTCGTGGAAACTGTTCGTTCGAATCTTCTAATGCAGAAGCAAATCACTTTATAATATGCTCAGCTAACGATACTAACACAAACAAACAAGCACATGAAATTTTATTCAAGACTAATTTTTAAAACTCCGATATTTAATTCTTTGTTGGCTTTGATATGACGTCATTAGCGGATTAATAAGATACTATATAGTAAGCTATAAGTTTAATAAAGATATCAGTTCACAGTATCGTAATAGTATCTAGTTTCATGTGTGTCGAGCCCTTAGAAAGTGAAATGATTCTTACCTTGAGAGTTCAATACTCCTTGGAATTGTAAAATCCCCGTAGCCTTATTAGAAGGCTGATGTAAGAGTGAATGGAATCATGACGAGATGATCAAGCTAAGCTTCTCACTTTTAACAACTACATTTTTGAGATTGGGATGAAATGATCACATACTTGGGACATATGTGACCAATGAAGATTGTGGGAGAGATGAACTAAAATATAATTGAATTTTGGAGAATACTATATACTAGTGGAAATGTGGAAGTGTAAGAAAATTGTGTGGGTTGCACCCTTGAAAGAATTGCACAGGGCGACTTGTTCCATGAAGGAAAAAGTCGGTCGTCTGACGTCGTCGTGGTGCCAGGTTAGGCAAAGGGAGCTGCTGGTGCTACTGCGTCGAAACCCGCTTGGTGCATTCTCGCCCTGGATCGATTGTTCCGGGGTGAAAATCGGGATTCCCGGGAACCTCGTAAGGCTGTATCACATAGTCTTTCAGGACCTTGTTTTTTGTCTGGAGAAATTTCTAGCTTAAGACCAAAGAGAAGTTGAAGTTGGGGCGGATTGAATTGCTTTTGAACCTGGAATATATGCGATGGGGAATTGGGGGATTTTTCCAACATCACCCACATAGACGAAAGGGTCCGACGACCAAATATTGATCTTCCTCTTCGTTGCTTCCGTCCATAACAGCTTCTTTCGGACTGAATGTAGCCAAGCGTATAGTGAAATACTAATAAAGGATATAGAATAACGTGCATTTATATAAATGTAAAATGTAGGCAGTAGTAAGGTACTGACAGAACTTACAGAACACGGTCCTAATGGGATATAACGTTTCTCCAGGCTATCTTTTGGAACTGGAGGAGGAAAACATAGGCGAGAATGCTTTGTGTACTTTCACTCCAAGTGAAATTGGGGTTCTGTCTTCAACACGACTTTCTCCTTCCTTTGATGCTTCAGCCTTGTACTACTCGTACAGTTTCCACTTTCCACTTCCAGATTTTCTTTCTATTCTCTTATAAGGATAAAAGCAACCTTTACGCGACCTTTGCCTTTTGCTCCTTCGTGCAACAGAGATTTGCGTGCTGTCATGCTGTATGTCGGCTAATTTGCTCTGTTTGACATCACAAAGACAGGGGAACGACAACGACTTAAGGACACTATTCTGCTTCTGTGTCTCTTTCCCACCTTCTTCTCTCGGATTCATTAATGTCACCCTTAGAATTCTCCTATTTGACCAGAAATGATTCCAAGCAATGCTATCTCTCTCGTGTCAACTACGACGTTAGACGTTATGCTCTTGTATCCAAATACATATAATGGGATGCAGAAGAGAGAGTCAAGTCATCAACCGGAAATAAATTTATTCCCATGTTTTCCGTTTGTGCACCATCGCTTCCTAATCCTATCTGCTTCATTTACTCTTTTCCATGCTTAAATCTCAGCTTACAACTGTAAGAAGAAAGTATCAAACAAAATCGCATTTTGCATCCCAAAATTCAATTAAAATTCATGCAATCTTGCCAAACTTTTCAAACTTTTTTTTTTGCATTAAAAAGCAAGTTTTCCTAGACCTTTTTGTCTTTCCAGTTTGACGTTGAGTCTTAAGTACTTCTTTATTGTTTTTCCTCCGTTCACAGAGACAATGAGGGATTGCGTGACGTCCCAAGTTTTCTCATTCAAAAAGCCTATTAGAAAAGACTTGCCAAGACTTTGATTGTGTTTTGGTCACAAATGAATGGCACACAAAAGACAGGAAACGCGGTGAAAAGTGTGATGCTGTGTGTATTCTTTCCCAAATCGATGCATCCAAGATCCCAAAAGTAAATTGTATACGTTATTTGTCCTATTATACCTAGCATTACCAAGTTTCTTTGTGAACTGCTTTCTTTTATTCTTCAAAAAACTTTTTCTTGTAAGAAATTTGTTATTGAGAAACCGTTGCCGTCATCCCTCGGAGCGACTCAAGACTCTCTCACTCTTCTCTCAAACTCAAGAACAAAATGCGGGGATCAAAACCTCCTCTCTAATTAATAATAAGGAAACAAAGTTTCAAGTTGTCCTTTGATGTGATGTTGAAAACTGAAACTGAATCGTTATCCAAGACTCCTTCCTCACACATTTGAGAAAGTGAAAGTTCACTGTGAAATAACAAGAACACACTACTCACTATTTTGTGTATAGCGGTAACTCTACACTTTATTGTACGCAAGTGACTCGTATCAGTTTTAGATTTAACAAGTTTCGTTCTACAAAGTCAATTTGCTTGCTGCAATATTAATCATGTTTTCGTGTAGACACAGAAAAAAGTGGAGAAGATCGTATTTTCTCTCCTGATTTTGAAAGTGAGTTTTTGTTTGCCTTTCAGCTTTTTTATATGCTTAAAATGAAGAAGGCATTTTTTTCCTCATAGCGCCTCTCTTGTCACTTTTGCTTTTTAACTCAGCAGCCCACTCGACAAAAAATTCTAAAGTGTCTGAAACAGTAAAAACTTTTTACTTTCTCGCTCAGGCTAATTCAGCACGAGCAAGAAAGAAGAAAAAAGTTGCTAATCCTCTCAAAATTTAACGAGAGAAGATTTTTTTATGTCTTAAATACTTAATGCGTATTATGACACGAAAGACATGAAAATTCACTAAAATTGCGCAAAAACGTGCTAAAGAGAAGAAGATTTTAAAAAGTAATTTTTCCTACATTTGAAATAACATCAAAAATTCAAGTTTATACTTTACTTAATTAATTAAGTTTTCTTCTAAAAAGTCATCTGTTTTTCAAACTTTTTAAAATTCAATTGTTAGTCTGCATTAGCTGCATATTCTTTCTGGCAGGAATCGAATAATCCGTGTAATTCTTTTCGTGACAAGCGAGTTTTTATAACAATTAATTATAACTTCCGTATTACATAGCATTCTATATAAGATTTTCACATTTTTGTCTATAATTTGCATTAACTTCAAGTTTTAAAGATTTTGCGCCGAATAAACTTTCGTTTCTACCGCAAGATTAAACTGACAGGATTTGAATTTTTAGTTGCAATGATTACTTTGCCTTTTTCATACTGACCATTTTTGGTGACAAATTCCAATTTAAATGTTAACATTTTACCTACTAATAATATTTCCAGATTAATTTGTTTTCACTGTTTACACATCTTGCGAAAATCGTGGCAGGACTTGTGTGCAAAAATGTTTTTTTTTCTGTAAGATTATAACATTTTAGAATTCCTTAACCATTAGTTTGTTATGCACATGCAAATATCAATAGTTAGTTGCATTACAGAGTATTTCGTACAGTTTTACGTTGAATCCAATTCAAATTGTCGTCACAGCATTGCTTAGTCACAAGTGCGACGTATAAGGAAATCATAATCTAAGTTACTGTTCAACATATTTTAAACATTTTAATTTATTCTACTTTTAATTTTAATCCTATAAACTGTAGAATTTATATTAATTTTTTGGCTAGGATTTTTTCTAGGAAGGACTACGGTACAGAGGAAGGATTTCGAAAAACTTGGCAAAAACATTAGTATAGTCGCGTCGCTTGTCGCTACTATTAAAATGGTTGCTTTTATTTTGACAATTTGTCTCGTGCTTGAAAATCATCACTGGGGGAAAAAAGTGGGATATTTTTCCCTATTGTGTGTTTACTTTTACCAAGATGAAGATTTCTTGTTTATTGAGTTAGTGGTGCGTAGAAAAGCTAGTCGAGTGAAATGAAGTGACCTTCGTAATCTTCCGCATGGATGGGTCAATGATGCGAGGTGCATAATACAATGTGACGATTTCTCTCCTTTTAGGTCATACAATGGAATTTTGATGTATCAGTCACGACGCATTTCCCCATTACCTTCCATTTTTTGGGTGGAATAAAATTTACGTATTTTTTGCACTTGAGCCTCATTTTTTTGTGTTGTGGCCAAAAACGGAAAATTTCAGTGCCATATGTTTCAAAGACGGTTGTGGTTGAACTGGCATGATGGAACGTTCGACGCGACGGAGTGTGAACAAAATCCCTGACATATAGAAAAAACGAAGAATTCGTGAGTAAAATACCAATTGAAGGGATGTAAAAAGGAGAAAAATGTCGTTCAATTTGTTATTGTTGGTACATTTTTGTGACAAATCAAATTGTAAAAAGTTGTGTGGAGATGTCCAGAGTTTTTAATATCGTTCTTTCTCAGGCGTGTTGTTGCCTGAAGTTTGCTCCGAGTCGGACGAGTCACCGTCGTCCAGACAGCCCGCTTCGCCGTCCGCCCCGTCATGACTGACGGTTTTCAGGTCTTCATTCTGTTCCTTTCTGACTTGCCAGTAGAACCACCTAAAAGAAAAAGAAAGAAGAAAAATCCTTTCAGACCTTACAAACAAGTTTTTAAAAATCGTGTCATTCGTCATTCTATACTCCGTTGCATTTTGCATGGAAAAGTCAAGCCAGGCCATGGAGTCTTAAGGTATATTACTACAGCGTGGTAGCTGGCTGTTGTCTGGATACTCAAGTTGGCACTTGGTAGTTGGCACGTTTGGTGCATGAATTTTACAACGAAATGCCCCACCAAAAATTCACTCGGGACACATAACGTTGCAAAAGAATACGACCTATTCATCCTCCCTGTCTGTTTTACGGTGAAGTGTTGCTCGCTTGGTGTTTTTGCACTTTATCACCAGTTCAGTCTTATTCCTTGTTCCCTAAGCGTATGTTCCGACATCCCAAGGTCCAGAGCACAAATTCTCGCTCTCTCTCTGCGTTTGCTGTGTAAATGTTGTAACGATCAAAATGCTCCTATTTATCACGCTCATTGCACAATCTTGTCACATCCACGATAATGAGAATAGTGGTAATGAGATGGGAAACCCTGCCAGCATGCTAGCGAGTAGTACATACAAATTGGAGCACTCCAGGTCAATTTGACTGATTTCATATGAACGGAAAGCATGCGGTTTTCATGCATGAAATGCTGCCAGTCCTAATCAATCGTTTCATTTCAGTTCAGTAGAACTCTTGTTCGTGTGCATTATGGCCCATTGAGAATTTAATTAGGGTTTCAGTCATTTTAATTAGAAAGGTGGAGAATGAGGAGGAATTAAAGCTGTAAAATTGAACTTACGCAAAAATGAGGAGGACGGGGACAGTGATGGCTGCACTGACGAGAAAGAAGGCACCCGGGAAAGAGGTGAGCGTCATGGTGAAAATTTTGATGACTGGATGATTATGAGTGTTGGAAATAGAAGATCTCAATTTTTTTTCTCTTGGAGCAAGTTGCACTTAGAATGGTAAAAATGAAGTGAGGAAAGGTATGCAGCAGCAGGAGAAAAAATGACTATAAGAAAAGAAGGATGAGAGGGAAATCTGGTCAGGACACTCGACCCGAGAGTTTGAAGTGTGTGAAGTTGGGAGTGAAGACGATGCAAGAGTGAAATGTGTCTTGAGCCTCCGTCTCTATTTTCTTGAGAGATTTTCTCTAGTTGAAACGTGAAGGAGAGACTGTAAGGGCTGACGAAGCAACTAATATTTGCTCTTGCTGCCAAAAGGAAAGGAGAAAGTCGCAAGGAGAGAGAAAAGCCACGGACGAGAGCTGCTCACCAAACAGGAGCTGAACACCAGCCCATCGGGGAAGTCAAAGAGCGAGTTTTTGGTCCAGGGAAGCTGAGACGACTTGCTCCCAAGAATATCAATTCCCAAATTATACGAGATTCTCAGCCAGCGCGCGCAGCTTCTCTCTTCACACTGCATCTTTCTCTACGGATCTGGTGTACTAACAATGAAAAAAACTTACAGCTTCTAGAACACGTTCCACTATATATTTATAAACGTATATTAAAGATATAGGCGCTTCATTACATATATAAGTATAGTACACTATGTACAGTAGTGAAGAATAGCATCAACCCGCATCCATCCCGAACTCGGGCATTTTCTCCTCTGGACCCCAATTGGCCAACCGCACAGCCACACTGCATTTCCTTCCAGCACCCAAAGAGAAGAAAGATCCAAAAAGCTCCACTCACTCTCTCATACAAAAACCCTATACAGTTTCATCGTCTCCAACGACCTAAAACGGAGGCAAACCACCCAACAAAACTCGTCTTCTTCCTCTCAAAGTCTCCGTTTTCTTTCTTCATTCCACAAAAAAGCCCTATTTAGTCCTTCACCGACACAATGCTATCACGACTCGTTCGCGAAAAATATATAACAACATCCAAACTGCTTTCTCCTTCTTTCATTATTCTCCTTGTGCACTTTCTCATTCTCAAAAACCAACCAACTTTCTTACTCTCCAAAGTTATTAGCAAAGCAAAAAAACGAAGATGGAGAGAGTATTGCAAGTAGAAGGAGAAAGAAGAACTTCTCCCATCCAATACCCTTGCAAATCAATAATGGACTTACTTTCTTCCAATATTTCATGGACCCATTTCGGTTTCCCTTTCTGATCATGTATCAAGTTCTGATTCTTTTGCTGTGGTCGTGTGGCTACGCTTCCACTCTCGTTTGTAATTCCACTAGACCAAACCGTAATGGACTTCTCTGAATATCATCTCACATTTCCGTTTGCCTAAGCAAATTTTACCACGTCGTCCACACAGCTTGGATTTTGAAGTACGATTTAATATCGTATCGTTCGATAGTATATACTACGTTAGTATAGCATTGAACATTGGAGATAAGGGATCTTTTCTACTTTCCTCCTTCTCTGCAACGTGCAACTCCAACTTTCTCCTACTAATATGTAATTCGCAATGAAGTGTAATGGGAACTGCAAAGAACATTACGAGACTTTGTAGACGAGGAGGTAGTTCGTTATAACGTTTTCCTCACACAACTCCCAACAGATTCATCTTATTTCTTGCATGGAGTAGCTATGTATAACCTACAATGTAGAAGAAGTATCAAAATTGGCTTTCTCTTACTCTCTCCATTCGAGAACAATTGGATTCGTAATGAACTCGTCGTTTTGGTCTCATCTCTAGAGAGCATGTAAAAGCACCTCCAAATCCCATTTTGCACAAAAGACAAAAACTGAGGGAAGTATTGTAACTACCATTTTCCACTTGCCTACCTGATATGCTCTCGAACCTTCGCTGCTTGAATCCTGAAAGGCTTAATACGTTTCATATTGTGAAATTAATTGGACGGAAACATGACAGTTTGTTCTGTTCTTGGAAAGCAGCTACTCATATCATTCCCACTTGAAACAGTTGATGAAAAACTGGATGAACAGTGTTCTACGTCAGAGAAGTCAGAATTCGATTAAATTTTGAAGTACTACGTTCTTTCAGCTTGTAGTAATAAGTCTTGTCTCGTAAAATTGTAGTCGTTTCTCGTTCCGTAATCCTGTGCATTCGTTTCATTTTTTGTCAAAGGAATTTTAACTCGATGGATTATACTATCAAATTTCGGAGAATCCGAAGTAGAAAATGGGCTACGAAGTACGAACTACGATGATGAGAAAGAACCAAAATGCGTCTTCCAAGAATACAGAACAGTCTAAAAGAAATTCAAAAGAGCAGCAACGTTGAACCTTGAACATAAAAAAAGGCTAAGAGATGAAATGAAATATAATGCTCGTCAAATTCATCTCAAAAAAGCAGCGTTATTATGACTGGCTTTTGACCGAGTGGAATGCCTTGGCATGGCATGTCAATGGGATTTTGTGCCAGCGTAGTCAACATTGGTCTCATTGGTAGTCATCGTTTGTGAGTTTCTGTGGGCGGATCATCATCATCTTCTCCTTCTTCGTCTCCCGTACACGTCCATTCAAATGAGCCACGAGCTTCTATTGTACGGCAAGGTGACCGTGTGCAAATGATTGCTTTGAGTTTGAGCTGTGCTCTATGCTCATTCAGAACTATATAGTCCCAAAGAGTTTTTTAGATGAGAATCCTTGGAGAACAATCGCACTGTAATTACCAAGAACAATTGGTTGCAAATGACAAATCATAGTTGCAAAAGTTTTCCCACTGTTTTTCTTTCATGAGATCCGTTGATTGTATATCATGGTGGAAACACAATTTTCGTAAAATACTCTCTTTGTTTTGCGGGAGATAAAAACTCCTATTTGTTGACTGACGTCAGTGTATAGTTTGTTGACTGTTGACATACAAAAAACTATTTCCCTTCAGAGTTTTTCAAACTTTTTCCAGGAAGACATCAAATTCGATTTTGGACAGATGAGAGACGACGAGAAG
Source organism: Harlomillsia oculata (assembly GCA_019776145.1). NCBI lineage: Eukaryota > Metazoa > Arthropoda > Collembola > Entomobryomorpha > Oncopoduridae > Harlomillsia > Harlomillsia oculata. Next base: position 17,688 of record JABASF010000705.1, read on the forward strand.
ACTGGAAGGAACAAAATTTGGAAAAATTTGCAATTCAAAATATATAATGTACAAACTATACCGGGAAAGTGAACATCCTGAACGTATTGTACACAATTTTTTTCTAGTTTACGACATTAGTGCGGCGTTGTTAATGAGAATTTTTAAAAATTTGCATGTAATTCCGTAGGGAATAAAAACTATTGGGTGGAGACGAAGGAGTAGTAATTTTCATCTGAGCGTGTAATAAGGTAATAATAAGTCCAAAGTCCTTGTGGTTTGAACTGAATGTGCACCATTCTTTACTAACGACAGAAAAACAATTTGCACCTCATTTGCCGCTTAGCTCGGCACAATTCATTGGCATCAGAGGGCCGAGAACGTTCTCTGCGTGCCAAATAGTCTCTTTCTCTTCAGAACCCGAGTTTTCTTAGAGGAAACCGACCGCGAAAGAAACTCAGGGCAAGAAATCCCGACCAAATAAATGAGAAGGGAATGAGCGATAAAACGGAAGACAAATCCTTCGCGTCTCACATAAGCATCATTTTTTTCTTTCTTCGTGTTTTTCTCTTGTGCAGAGAGCAGATGAATGTGGCAATGGGAAAGTTACCATGAGCTTTCCCCTTGAAGATCCTTCTTCTCCTTTTTCTTTTCGGCGTAGTGCAAATCGGCACATTTATTCCATCCGATTCTTTGTAACTGTCAAGCTGCCGTCATCATTTTGCTTTTCCACGTTGAGTCTCCAGAGTCGAAAGGTGTTCAGCACATTCCTCGGAGAATCTAGTCTGAGTCTCATTTCCTCTCGAGTTTCGCTTGGGGTCAAAAGTCTCATTTGTCAGTGCTCAACTGACCAGAAAGACCCGGTTTGGTCCACGGGGGCATGCGAGAAGTAGCCGTCAAAGCAAAAAGTCAACTTTTGGAAAAGCCAAAGGCAACGACTTTTCTCTTAAAAAAATCCTTCTTCAAGTAGTCAGTCAGTCGTCCTCGTCAGTCAGTTTTACTAAGTGGTTCTTCCAGAAATTTCCCACGGACACAAAAATTCATTTTAAGAACTCAGCCGCTGAGCTGCACTTTCACTCTCCGTTTTACTGTTTACTTCCAGCAGAAACAAAATGAAATTGCACTGGTACCGGCTATAAACCAAAACTTACTTGTGTGGGAAGGATAAAGATACTTTGTAATGTTCACGAAAAGCCACTTCTCCAAAAAACTCATCGTTCATTCTTTCCCTTGCGTTCAACGTCTGGGGCGACGAGGACGGCCAGAATTTTCTTCCATTTGGGATAATCTCTTTCTCCTCTATCTTCCAGCTATCTCTCCAAAAAGCCATTTATGAACGCGTCAAGCTTCCCTTCCTCATTTTCCATTAGTCTCACACACTGTCCGGGCAATGGGCAATGAAATTAACCCGAGTTGCACTCTGCAAAATGATCAAGTTACACGCAAAGCTAAAGCCTTATATCTGTAATAGCTCTGGCTCTGGTTAAGCTTTATTTTTATCATTGTATAGTAGGAACTTAAGACGACCCGACATCAGTATCTTTTCAGTGGCAACTTGCAAAGAAAAACGACAAGTTTCAAAATGACTTTACAACTCTCTTCACAATCGCAACGGCAGAAACATTAAGTTAAGTCCTCACCGTGAAAAGGCATTTTGAGTGCAACAAGAATGGAGAAGAAGTATAACAAAACGTTTTCTCATTTCTTCGTTTCCTGCTAGGAAATCTCTGTGTTTAAACAAGCTATACTGTCACTTGCATGCAGAAAAATCAGTACATACAAGGGAAATGATAGTAGGAAAGAAGACATAGTGAAGGAGACAACAGCAGGAGGTTCTCAAAAAGGTCTTAAAACTCAGTGGACCTGGACTTGTTAATGTTTTCCAGGACAAAGTGGAAAAGGAGCGAAATACCTGAAGAAAATGAGGATGTTAAGTCTGTTGAGACGTGGAGGAGTAAGTGACAATAATAAACCCGTTGAGACCCGCTTGCTTTGACTCTCTCACAGCCTCAATTTCCTGTCGGCAATTCGCCTTTTCCCTTCCTCCTTATTGAATTGAAGAGAGCGAGAGAGAGTTGAAGAAGCTGAAGAAGGAGACGCCAGTTTATTCGAATAAGGATGAGGAATAAGAGCGGAAATGTCATTTCATGGATGAGTGACGATGCTGAATGTCCCTTGCTTTCCACGGACTACTAAAAGAAAACCAGGCCTGAGAGACTGTCGAGTCTACGCTTCGGTTCACTTTGACTATGGATTTGCCCGGTGCACAGAAAAGACAGAGCGACGACTTTCTTTTCCTTCAGTCATCTTTTGCATCCACTGCCAGTAAGAGAAAGTTGACTTTTCACTACTTTCCCTTTTCATATAAGGACTCCCGAAAAACTACCAGTGGCTTTATCCGTGACCCCGACTGAGTAGACAGGATATGCATAATTTCCAGGTTCGCCTCCTGTCAAACTTTTATTGCTGCATATGGATGGCTTGGGTGTCCCTCGTGAGATTTATGAGGGATGTCACGGATATTGGCTTAGTTTGTATGGCTCACTTGTTCGACTTCCAAAAGTTAGCGAGTTATGACTGCCAACTCCAAAGTGCCAACTTCCAAACTACCTTTTTCTCTTCTCTTCCTTCCAAACCATCCGTTTTTATCGAAACTTTCCTCCCTTGTATGGTTTTATGCATTAATGTAACTCTTCCATTATTTAACATTATGTCAACCATGGTTATAAATTATAATTTATTATAACTTCTCGTCTTCACGTCTTCGGATAAACAAACCACTATTATTATATTTATTAAAATTATTAATTAAGAAATTAAGCTTTAACTTAACCCTTTCAGTTTTCAGACTATTCATACCTCTTCCATATCCGTTCCAGTTCCAATAACTTTAACATTAATGTTTGTTGTCTACACAGTATACAATACATATCTATAAAATTTTGAGACGCCAATGTCCAGCATGACTTTCAATTTTCAAAGTATCGAGTTTACATTTCTATGATTGTAACAAACTCTGTCGAGCCACATGACAAATTCTTTCAAACCAGCGAAGGACATATGGAACAAAAGCTGACTGAAGAAAGAAGGTGGCGTAAGACGTACCAGGGAAAATATCCGGGTAGTTTTAGGTACATCCTCACAGTAGTGCTTTGATTCGGTAGTTAAAGATGTCGGTGGAGTGGTACGGATAAAATTAGAATTCATTCATCATATTCATATCATATCATAATCAAATGTTCTTTCTTCTATTTCCTGAATTTAGGTTTTATCCTATTTCTGTAGCTCTATAAGGCGTGTTACGGTAAACAGTCAACAGTCAACAAATTATCAAATTTTTGATTGATAAAATAGTCATGTACGTTGCATTTATAGTAATAGTTTATATGTTGTAATATAGTAGAATGTAAATTATATGAATGAACTACTGTAGAATGCTGAACATTGAAGAAACAGCAAAAAACGCAATACATTTTTTGGTAGACCGGAGGCAGTATAATTAACAATAGAAAGTTTTAGAACATGGAGAGAAAGCATGAAAGTATTCTTTTCAGTAGTAAAAAAGTTGACAGTATGTAAAATTGCTGATGCTGAAGGACAAGTAGCGGTTTTTTCCCTTTGACGAAGTTAAGCTCAATTTCTTCCGAGAAAAAGTAATTTTGTAGAGTTTGAGCAGAGTGAGCAGTCTTTCTCAACTCAACTTTCTGGACCGGATGGTCAGTCGAAAAAAATACCTACAGCAAAACGAAGGAAAAGAAGAAAAAAAAGTTTTCAAAATTGAGTCTGTCTCAGTCTGAGTACGATTGGCTCGTTGCCTATGTTGAGATCACACACGCGTGCGAAAATCTTCCGAGCATGTAAGTGAAGGTGAAATGGCACAAGTGTGGAAGAACCGCTGGATCTTATTACGATATTTTTTTGCTAGGTTGGTCCAGCATCGCACACACAGTACACTTTGCGTGACTACAATTTTTGCACTGGAGAAAAGATACATTGACCACACCGAATAGGAAAAAAGGGTAGTAGGCACTAAGCAGCAGTAGACAGTTAAGACCCGAATCTTAAGGAGAACATGACCGAACCGACCGAACCAACCTAGCCAAAGGCAAGGGAAGTGTGTACTCACCCGCCAAACAGTGCGGCTAGGTCTGTGCAATAAATCGTAATGGAACTCCTGTCATGGGTGCATTACTGTGTGCAGAATCTGATTTTTTAGATGAGATCAGTTTCTTCTTATAACACTTTCTTTTTTCTCATCGCGCCAACTGCCAAACGCGCCTTGAGGAATTTCCCCTTCAAAAAATGGAGTCTTTTAGTGAGAATCGAGATAAAGGCAGATGAAATGTGAGCCAGCTGCCTTTTCTCTCTATGAAGAATGAATCAAGGAACCTTTTTTCTTCTTTCCGACTCACTTTCGTGTCCAAATTCAAAAAATGGGTGAGACAACGTTCCCAGTACCGCCACTATATTGCCACCACCACGTTCACTTTCTTCATCCTTCTCCGCTGCATTCAAGATTGGATGAGAAGTACAGCTTCGTTTGAAAGCTTTAACAATCATATGTCCCATATTTTATTCCCTAACCCTTTTTCGGGTGCCAATGTCTTTACCGAAAAACTGAATCTTGATCTCGTGCCCTTGGCAGAGGCACTGGCAGATTCTTGTCTATTTTATCCTGCCAAGTTTCATTTCTTATCAATGATTTGACATGGACGTGCCAAATGTCGACAGTTTCCGTTTTTCGACTCGAAAGAAATACGAGCTAGCTCTCGTTCAAATAAAAATGTGTGAAATGTATAGAACTTTTTTTTCAATGCCAATTTCCTTTATGAAAATTCTTTATGCATAACAGTATACAGCAATATTACAGTAGAGTATCGTAAATTTATTTCTGGCAAAAGTACAGGAAAAATAAATAATCCTCTCTCACATTTGCAGTGTATAAAAGATTCTCTGCTTCTGTGGATGTTAATATAAGTACGTTTACAATGGACAGTGAATCCTTATATAACGAGGTGCTTATGGGTAACAAAATTATATGAATTTCGAATTCTCTTTGTTTGCGAATTTATTCGCTTTTGTTTCCCACGCGGTTTGATACCGTATGAGAAAACAATCCCTTTTGTGCATCCCACGCAAAAAAACATGCACCGAAACGGAAATGCATTAACTAAAGACACAAGTGACAAGCTGATTTGCACACCTCATGAGTTTCGTGTTCGCCATACCAAACGATTCTCACGACTGGAAATTTCCGCATGGTCTGATGGTCTCTCACTCATGTTGGAAGTGAAAAGTGGGAGAAGACCCAAAGACCCAGTTTTTCATGTTTACCCATTCTCGTTTTTGTTAGGGAGGAAAGGTGCAAAGATTTGTCTAGGAGGATTAGATCGAACACATTTACTATGCAAAGAAGAGCGAGGTTTTGCTCACCTGTCTATTCTAATGAATGTCTGTGTGTGTCCTCAAGTGTAAAAATATGAAGGCGGTGCTGAGCTGAACGGGATCAGGAAGATGTCGAAAATTCAAGAGTAGCATGCCTTCAAGTCGCAAGTCTAGTCGATTCCTCATTTCCCAAGCCACATGGGATAAGTCGAAAGACCTTGAACATCTTTCCTCCATTTATTATTCGAGAAAGGTCGGACTCCTTTTTTCTCTTTTCGTCGTGCTGTCTGCAACGAACGATCGGATCTGTCTCATCTGATCACATTTCGGTCGCTGCTGTATGATCCCCTGCAATTCTGCGGGTAGCTTTGTCCCACTTTCGCACAAGTCAACTTTCTTTCTTCTCTTTTTCTCTCGTTCCGATTTTACTCTTTCTCTTTTCTTCTTTTGCTCCTGGCAAAAGTCAACTTTCTTCCTTTCCCTTTCACCGTACTATGAACATGAAGCAAAGCGTTCTCTCATTCTCTCTTCACTTTCTCCCGCCTCTATCTTCCGAATGAGCTGCACAACATGCTTTTAGCTTTGCTGTTAGATGTTGGACTTGGATTTTAGATTGTTGGACTTAGTGGATCACCCTACATTCATAATACCAAGCCAATGTGACCCTTTACGTTCCTCTATTCCTCCTACCAAGTTTGTCCCTCCAAGAAAGAAAAGCAGAAAAAGAAAACTCTTATCCACTCTTCTTTTCATTTAAGTTCTTTTCCATTTCTCCGTCTTGCGAGAGTAGACGCGACAAATTGCAGAGTTGCGAACCGGCGCCATTCTAACTGTATTTAACTAGCCAACTTGTCCAAACTTTTCGGTACATTTTCAATATACCCTTACATAGGTACGGTACTTCTATAACATTAATGTATTGCGTTACTTGTATACACTAGTACTTTTGTAACCGGTTGCTATACTCCTACTACATTTATTTGCTGTGTGGTGTTTTATAGTGCGTTTATAGTACAAAACACCCTTGCTACTTTTTATAGCTAATTTTTGAAATCTTCCAGTTTGGATCTGCGTCGAACATTGGATTTATCACTGTATTAATTAATTTACATTTTCCCAAAAGGTAAAGTTATGTAGGGCAATATTGCTATTTTACAAATTTTCTGGTATGTACATAATAAAAAAATATGCTTTGTACTTTGTACTGTACAGTAATATAATAATACTTAATAATTATTATTAATAATAATAATATAATAAAGTACACAGAAACAAGAAACAATTGACCATAAAAAAGCGTACCTAATATATAATATTTATGTATTTTGTATTATACCGAGATTCGTATTATTCAGATTGCACGATTTCAGACTGTGCTGTGCTGTGAGGCCTCAGGCTCAGGCCGTCGCCATCGTCATTAATCGTAATATATAATAAAAATAGATGGAAAAACAATCACATGAAAAGCAGTTTAGATTGTGTGATTGTGTATATTAAAATTAAAATGGTCTGGTGGCACCTACGGTTTGAATTGTGACTTTGGAAAACGTGTAGGTGTAGCTTATAGGGATGTCTGAAGTCTGGAAGAAGAATGAAGAAGACAATGAAAAAAGAGACGCGAAATGTGCCTTACTACACTTTAGGTGAACAACATGTTATTGTTTTGGTTGGTGTTGTTATGTCTGAAAGAGAAAAAAAATTTATCAAAGTATTGGTGAAAGTTGACATGACATGACACGTCACAGGAACTCTATTGAAGATAGGGAAGTTTCGAGAACAATAAAGCTATATGAACTCGTAGGAAAAGTGTGGGAGAGACTTCGGGAAAGAACGAAAGTGAGAGTGGTTCGCAATTTATTTTAACTCAGCTGGACGCTTCCTTATTCAGAATCTGTCGATATTTATTAGGTTAGGCTCCAGTCTTACATGCATTAGAGCGGAATCAGCACTGGAGAAAGTCCATTTCACGTCTCCTCAGAGCCACTTTGCCAAAAACCTCAACATGAATAATGAATCGCACCGCTTTCTCTTCAACAATATCACGGGGACGTTAGCCTAAGCCAAAACTTTTCTGCACTCTGCTGTGTGTTAATGCATTCCGCTAGTGAAAGTCAGTACTGGAGAACTCAAACGAAGTAAAGTAGTACATCCTGGAAGCTTTAAGTTCCATCGTAGTTTTTAGCTAATCCAAACCAAACCAAACTCAATGTGCTCCAACATAGATGCTTCCTCTCGTTTTTCCCATCTGCTCTCTTTTCGTATCGGTTCCTTCGTTGAAACACTACATTTTAGTCATACAACGATACAACACCAGTTACAGAAGCTAAAGCTATACATTAGAGGTGCATTCATAACCAAAAAGGCATATGCAAACGTGCGCCATACTGTAAGAGAGTGACTCTCACTCTGGAATTTTGATGAGGAAACTCAAAGCCTGATTGTGAAACGGGCAAAATTGCTACTCACTCAATTTATTTGGTTCATATGCCGCATACTTCCCATTTTTTGCATACCGGGTATTCTTCTCATCTCCAGTCTTTTTAGAGGAAACATCATCGTTAGCAAAAAAAAATTCCACGAGCTATTGTAATACAATATACAAGGTGTTTAATAGAAATACTATATTTACAAATGAACCACTTCACTCGACCTATTTTTTCGTACATATAGTTTTTGTTACTCATTTGTGTTAAAACGACAAAATATTTGCACATTTTCATCATTCTTTATCATTTTCTCATAGCCCCAAGGGACATTTTCAACAAGCTGAGTTTGTTCAAGATAAACCATGGAGGAATAATCTATGTCACGATCTGTAGATTTTATTAGATCGATCATTCTGGAGACTTTCATTTTCTGCTGGAAGAATGGTGATGCTTTTTGCAGATTGTTGATCGAATTGCTCTCTGGTCAGACGGAATAGGTCTGGTCAAAGACGAAATGGTCGATGTGATCTGATGATGACCTTAGTCTGTTGTACTAGTGGCATCGTGTAAAGGATTTATCGACTGAACACGTACAGAAAAAATTGAGTTTCTGTGTTACTTATATATCATAAAGAGAAGGATGACCTATAAAAATTATAGATTTCTTCATATAAAGTATTCTTTCGAATCTTTGGCGTTATTCCCCTTGTTCTCTTTGTGGAAACACGGTCGTCTTTAAGAAGCACTTTCATGTAGGCTGAAATGGATCTTTTTCATCGAGTCATGTGGGATGTTGAGAAGATGACAGTTTGCCATCCGATTTGGTCAGGTTAGATCTTCTCATGTCCTATATAACATTAGATCCTTAAGAATTTTTTTGGGTAAACTATACCGTACTATATATAACACTTCCACTTTCCCGGAAGAAGACAAGACAACTTCCTCCTATGCTCCAGTCGTCTTCCGCAGGTAAGAGACGGAAAGGCCATTTAGAACAGAAAGACACTGTTATTTTACTTGATGGCAAGAGCCACATTTGTACTATATACATAGTATTGCAAAAGCGGTATTATGTCACTTGGTATGGGAGATCAGCACAATTCCACTTTCCCGGAAGAAGACAAGACAACTTCCTCCTATGCTCCAGTCGTCCTCCGCAGGTAAGAGACGGAAAGACCATTTAGAACAGAAAGACACTGTTATTTTACTTGATGGCGAGAGCCACATTTGTCCTATACGTAGTATTGCAAAAGGGGTATTATGTCACTTGGTATGGGAGATCATCCCATAAAACCCAGTATAGTGTGATGGAAAGTTAAACGTTATAGGAACAAATGTGACATTTGTACTATATAGTATTGCAAAAGGGGTATTATGTCACTTGGTATGGGAGATCATCCCATAAAACCCAGTATAGTGTGATGGAAAGTTAAACGTTATAGGAACAAATGTGTTTATAGAAAATTGCATGTAGACAAATGGACACAGAAAGTGAAAAATCTATTGTGAAAATGAAGTAGAAAGACGCAACCTGTTCGTTATAGTGTAGTCCTTTAGGAAACCTACTACGACGCGACAGTTTCTATACTGCATCGAAGACAAGACAATGACGAGAGACAGCAAAAATTTTTCGCAGTTGCTTCTTTTTGCCTCTCTTTTGAAGAAAACTAGATTAGGCCACTTGCAGGGAGAAAAAGAAAAAAGTAAGTTATTTTGAGAAAAAGTAAGAAGAAGAGAAGATCGCCTGCAATAAATGGCATGAGTACCTCCCGGGTTTGGAACCTAAATGTACTTTACAAGAAGTGCAAAGTTGCCAAAGCACTGGCCATCTGGCAATAAATTGCACACGGAGACAACTGCCTGACACGAGGAGCTTAATGTCTCCCATTGAGTATTAAGTTGAAAACCCTTTCGCGTTTTCCTGCCATGTACGTTTTGAAAAATTTTTTGAGATGGCCGAACTACAGAAATTCATAAAAAGAATCTTTGGTTCTCAAAAGTCGTCTGGCGAAAATATAGCTCTGGTGGATAAAATAAACGGTAAAAAGGAGATGTGTGGAGAATTTGTACAAAATTTTCTTTTTCTTCCAAAATTGTCAAGAATTGTCATTTGTCATACAAGAATTTATTTACGGTGTATTTTTTATCCTGCTGTGAGTTGTTTGTGAAGGATTTTTCAGTTTGCGTTTCGGGTTAAGGAAAACGTAGGCCAACTGTGTAGTCGTATATAATTTTATAGTATATTCATATTTCCTCTCTGAAAATATATTAAGCCTTTCTTTTATGGTTATATAGTAAGTGCATGGAATTGTGACTGTGACGTTTCGTTTCGTAGACAGAAGGGGGAAAACTTATTGAAATGTTATCTTTGAATGTGAATGGGAATAAACAGATGAGAAGGATTTTCCCTTGATTTATTATAACGTATGCAAAAAGTAAAGTAATAAGCATATGAACCAAGACAGGAGAAAGCGCACATGACACACAATCACAATGGACCACATGCACACACGAACCCGCTTTTGCCGGTTTTTCTTTCTTTTGCCCGGGTGGACAAGGGGACGAGTTGGAGCAACGAACGGAATTCGTTTTGAAAAGATAATTTACGGCATTGAACACTACTTTTTGAGCAAGAAAGTTTACTACATCATAAATTTCTTTGGTCATGACGTTTTTTGAGCCTTCAAAAAATTTTTGGGTGCTCCTGACTCCCCTTCTCTTTCCTTTCTTTACGAATATATCCTTTACCTGGTCAGTGGTCCAGGAACGACTCTACTAGATACAGTAACTAGTACAGTACACTATAAGAGCAGTTTTTTGTCCCAATCTCTCCTGGCTTACGTCCAATTTTGCCTCTTTGCTCCTTTCGTACCCGCCGTCTTCGGCCTTTTGCGCTTTCACTCAAATTTATTATGGAGAGGATTACCGGGACAAAAATCGGGCAAAATTATGTCAGCTTTTTGAGAGCAAAATCCTGCTTCTCCCGTCGTACATTTGTCTGTAATTTCCCTCGTTGACTGGCTAAAAACATTTTTTTCCCTCTGGGCTCTCCAAGTCTCCGTCCACATTGGAATTCCTTATGGTTTTAAATTAAGTTTTCTTCGCAGTTGGTAGTAAAGAAAGTAAAGTTGAATTGACTTGCATTAAGTTCAATTGTCAGATTCTCAAGTGGGTTCAGAGTTCAGATTCGCAAAACGCCACACGCAGCCGTTGGTCTCTTAGGATAATAAATACTACCAGCGGAAATGTTTACGTGAATTTTTTCGCTTCTTTCAAAGCTTATGCTTAATCTAAAATCTTCGTTTTTTCATTACTTAATTTTGTAACTTATGAAGATTACTTTCTAATGCTTTTGTTTCTTAACTCTTGATGCTGAAGCTTTCATTCAATCAAGAAAGCACGTTCGCGTTCCAATAACGTCGAACACGCGTACGTGGGTTTAAATTTCGACACAGAAGGGCCATCGGACTCTTCCTTTGACTTATTTGCAACACGCTCCACCGTTGTTCTGCACAGTGAGCCAGTGTCCCAGTGGACTTTGCGAAGCGGATAATAAATCTCCATTATTTCCTCCTATGGCTCCTTTCTCTTTATATGAACAGAGAAAAAGAGAACCGATATTTCGTCAGGGTATTAGACGTACGGTGAGGCCTTCAACCCAAAATGAATGTGTACCCGCTCACATTTGTCATCAATCAAAATTGCTAGGGAAAAGATGGAGCATGAGCCTTTTGCTTTCCCAAACTGCCACTGCCCATAACCTTTTCTTCCAAGAGGTGACTTTTCAGTAGGTTTCCTCATAGCAAAGATGTTGCTGAACTAGCTGAACCATGTTACCTATACTTTAACGTTCAACCTACCAATGGGTTCTGTATGCACGCGTGCAAAGAGTGGCTGATGCATTGCAAAAACACAAGTAGAGCAAGACGAAAAATCCTGACCGTGCTGTCTCCTGCTATGCTATTTTCACTTTGCGACACATTGGACAATTGACCATGCTTTCTCCCATAGGGCGATGAAATTTAAAATCAGTCTACACAAAGCTGTTAAGTCATAATACAATTTCTGGACATTCATTTATCATTGGTCACCGACCTTTGAACTAAAAAAGATCCAAAGTTTATTGTGTGTTGTTAGTTGTTATATATCTCCCGGCTCGCTTCCCGAGTTTGGGGTTTCTCTCTGGGCACAATTCATACAAGACATTAATTAACAGACACAATATACCATAATGGATTTTGGAACCGCCACGAGTGTGCAGTGGCAATATCGAATCTTCCGGCGTCGGCTGTGTGTAACGGACCACTTTATTTCCTTCTCATGTGTCCCTTATGGTCGGATGCAATTTCGTATTTTTTTGCATAGGGACACTTAATTCCTCAGAGTCTCTCCTGTTCCTGACTGACTAGGCCTCTCGATAAGTCAAGTGGAGCTTTCACAAGCAACAATTTTTTTGTCCTATCGAAATACGACGCACCAGTCAAAATTAAAAGTTGGGGTCTCTTAATGACGTAATTATTACGCAGTGAGCGGATTACATTCAATCCATTGAGCTCATTAGAACGAAAAATCATTCTTGGACGTTGGAACCCTGAACCAAGTTCCACTGTACATATTCGTAGGAAGAACGAATCGTCCACGTCCTATAAAATAAACTGGTTCAGTTCAGAAGTCGCCATGATTTTCAAAAATACTACGTAGCATATTATACTTCCGTAGTGGAACAAAAACCTTAAATATTACTTCATATTTAGACAACTCGGGCATGATGCCCGGACACATTTATTTACCGAATTATGACGTCAACATATGTTGTCCTTTGTGTGGCTAATGTATTGAAAAATAACGCATGGGCGGACGCTCCTGTAGGACGAGAAGACGATGTCATCTCTTTGCACTGTAATGGTTATATGATGGTTTATGTAAAAACGGGACAAAGTAGCTCAAAGTTTATGCTGGCACGATGTCGTCGTTTAAACCCCATGCCAGCACTTGTACATTATTTTGTACAAGGACATTTCGCAACACAACGATCTCATACCAAACCACATATTTTGCGAATTACTCGTTTGTGTGCAAGTGAAGCGAAGCATTTAATGTTATCAGCAATTTTATGATAGCTGTGTCCTGCTCTCGTTTATTATTACTCGCTATGGAACGGTCCATAGGAATTTTCTAAAATCGCATGTACAAACGTTTCCTTTCAATTTTTATTCTCCTTAATACCCGTTTAAAAACGTCATAAAAACACAAAACAAAAATGACTGGAAAATTTTATTTCAATTAATATTTTGAATTCTAAAAGTAAAATTCATTTTGAATTAAACAAACTATAAAACTAAGGTCAACAGTTAAAATGTTAAACATAATATTTTTGTACCCAATGGGATTTGAATGCTACGTACCAGCCTGACAATAAAGTCATCATTCAGTAATAAAGTAATGCCGTTAATTATTGCATTCCCCGTATTGAATATCAGTATAATAGTTTATTAATCAATTAACAATTACAGTCATAATCAATTTGAGTGATAAAACACGTTGCATGGCTTTCTTACAATGTTACAATGATGTTATCGATCATTAATTCTCTAATGAACCAATCGCAACCACACGTCAAGTCTTTACATTATGTGAAATGTGATACTTTTATACTGTACTGATTTACACGCTTTAGCTTTAACAGTAGCATCAGTTAAAGTGAAATGTTATACGTATTCTGAATTAACTTTATATCAAACAGATGATTATCAGACATTTTATTTCAACTTCCATTAAGTAACCACTGACTGACCATTCAGCGTCGGAACTTTTTAAAGATACAGAATGGGAAAATGTTAAATGATTTGGAACAATGAAAAATCAATTAAAGTTATTGCTTCATTGTCATTTTGTCACCGTCGTTTTGTGAGATTTTTGTGAAATGATTCATCATGAATGAAGAAGAGCATTTTCATGATACAAAGAGTCAGTTGCTGGATGAAAAGAGCTGCGACTGTGCTCTGAGCTGAATTCTCTCTAATACAAAAAATGGCGAAATTATTATTCTTGTGCTGCTTCTTGATCGTCTTGACCTTGCAAAGTCCCTTTGCACTAAGTCAGGAGTTGAATCATCTAATTGTTAACGCTGGAGATATGGGACCAATTATGGGACTTCAAGGATGGACTTCTCAAAAGCAAGAACCGTTTCTTATGTTCTTAGGAGTTCCATATGCCGAGAATACACGAAATGCCCGTTTTCAGGTAAAATGTTATGTTCAGCATTCTAAAAGCGATAGCTACAAATTCTAAAAACATATTGGCATTACTTTGTATCATATTATATAATATTGATTAACACAATATTTTCAGCCTTCCCAAATGAAGAAAGGGCCTTTGGGAAACGAGACTAATCCTTACAGGGCATGGAGACCATTGGTCATGTGCCCTCAAGATGACATGATTGGATTACCAGGTATTGGACCGGAGGGTGAAGAAGAACGAATTGCAAGCAGACCAGAGGATGTGAAAATTCCAAATCTTCAGGATGTAATGATGAATCAACGTACTAAGAAAGCAGAGCGTCGTGAAAAGATTCGCCGAGGAGAGAAAATTGAACCGAGGTGGTCGGGACAGGAAGATTGTTTGGTCTTAAATATTTACACACCACATAAGGTAATTCGCTAATTTACTTTTAATTAGTAATTATAATCTTAATATCAGTCTATCAGTTAAGATATTACGATGATCTAAAGGATAAAAAGGTACATAAATTACCGAAGATGCATGTATAATGTATTTGTAATATCATATTGACTTATTGATTACAGAATTCCAGTGAAATCGGTTCCGAGTTGTATCCAGTCATTTTTTACATTCACGGTGGGTCATCTACCTCTGCGTGGGGTGCTCCCTTCACTGGATTCCGTCTCATGGAGCACAAGGTCGTCCTAGTTTCTATCAATTACCGACTTGGAACACTCGGTGCCCTAAACCTAGGCGTTACAGGAGCACCTGGAAATGCTGGAATGTACGATGCCATCACTGCTCTCAAATGGGTGCAAAACTACATTCATCATTTTGGAGGAGACAAAAACCGAGTGGTGGCAGCTGGTCATTCTGCAGGAGGAATGATGGTCACCCATCTTCTCATTAGTCCAATGGCCAAAGATCTTATTCACGGTAGTTTGGGGTGCATCCGGAAGTGCATTGAGTGTTTGGGCAACCGCGGAAATCCCGAGTGACCGTCATCATTTGCGAGTTGCCTTCCATGCTGGTTGCTACGATGGAGGGGAAAACCCGGACAGAAATGCAATTGCAGCGTGCATGCAAACTACACCTGTTCCACTTCTCATTGAATCTTACAACAAGTACCAAGGAGAAGAAACCAAAGCCGGGCGTTTCGGTTATGATGCCGTGGTCCCATCAGTTCAGAAGGAGGGCACAGTTGCGGAACTTTTCTTGGCAGAAGATCCTTTAGTAATTATGGAAGAGGGAAGACAAAATAATGTGCCACTTGTCATGGGAGCTTGCAGACACGACGGCTCCTTTGTCCTGGATGGGATTTATTGGGACTTTATTGTTGAAAATGATTTGGGAAACAATGCTAGCTTCATTATTAGCGAGATGATTCCAGCTATTCTTGGTGGAATGAGTACGTCAGTAAATAACTGATTTCATGGTTTTTTTTATTCCAAAATTTACTATTAATTAAAACTTTCATTTTAATGCATTCCTGAAGGATTCAAGGACGAATCTGGTGCAATGTACCATGCCCTCATGAGAACGTATGTCGGTGAAGAGCTCATGTATACTGGCGTGTTGAGAGATATTGTTCCAGGCTTGATTGATGTAATGAAATGAAGCTTAATTAATTTTTTCAGTAATGGAGTAGTTGTAATTTATATAATTTAAAACAAACAATTTGATGAACAGATAATTAGCCTCTACGGATTTAAAGCCCAAGGCTACCAACTCGTCGAGCTGAACGCAAAGGTGAATGAAAATTCGTGGTACTACGGTTTCGATTACAAAGGACAATGGACGTTTTACAACGTAGTCGGAGGCGGAAATAGAATTCCAGGAGGAGTTGCTCACGTTGATGATATCAATTACGTCTTCCAAGCTTTCCCACTTTTGGGACGCAGTGACTTGAACGTTATGCGTCGATATGTCAAATACTTTGCAAATTTTGCTATGCATTTGAATCCAAATGGAAATGTTCCTGTACCCGGGGACGCTCAATGGCCGAAGTTTAACAACAACACAAATGCATATTTCCACATTGACAGATTTGACGAAGCGAGGGGGTCAGTGAAAGAAGCATGGATAGGAAATGGCTGGGAATTAGAAATGCCAGTTTGGGATGGTGAGGATGAAGAA
>JABASF010000706.1:0-33812 GCA_019776145.1 Harlomillsia oculata
TTCCATTCTGCTCTCCTCTCCTCTATCATCTTCAAAAATACTTGTCACTCTCTCGCTGCAATGGAAAGTGACGATGAGCATGTCATGTCCACACTACTCGAAATGTCCACACGCTACTCCGGCTCTCACACTTCCATGCGACTATCACAACTCTCCTCGGTCCGAAAGTCATTGTCCTGCTCATCATCACGAGGGAATCCCGATTTCCGGAGTAAGGGATCATAAATGGGGCACATTGAGACTTTGAATCCCATCCAAGATCCAATACATGCGAATTTGGTTGTTGGGAAGAGATGATGTGAGGTGTGGGTGCTGGGTGCTGTGCTGTTCTGTGCTCTGCTCATGTTGAATTGGATGTGGTCACTCAATCATGGGAGAATGGGAAAAGTGACACAAAAAAGGATGAGTCTTGTTGTCGTTGTCCTTGTTGTTGTCGCATTGAGGCATTGAGGCATTGAGGCATTGAGGCATTCAGCGACTCATTCAGTCTAAAAATATACATACACATACATACACACAATTTGGATATAAATGAAAGGAGAAGGTTTGCTCCGTCCGCTCCGCAGCTTCACAAAGCACATCAAAAAATGCATCAACAACAATGACAATGACGATGACGACCAAAAGTAGAAGATGAAGATGATTCGTGTTTGAAAACGGCTGAAAAAGTCTCGCACACTCCGACTTGGAAAAGTGAGAGAGAGCGATGGATGGGATGGAGTGAGCGTCTTTTGATGCTTGTCCACTCACTTGATCGTCTTCGTCATCGTCAATAAATGCATTGTGCATGCACGGCTTGGGTCATCGTCCTTTCCTCACTTTTTCTCCCTTTTCATGTTATTATTTTTATTTGATGTTTATTTGTGTGAATGGGAATGTGTGGTGACGGAGGGAGCGAGCGAGCGGAGCCGTATCCACGTCGTTGTCGACACTTCCAACAATGCCTCACCGCCAACAACAATCCCATTTTTATGAATTTGCCATTACGAATCTCTCAATGTGGCCATTTTGAATGTTGGCAATGGCAATGGGATTTGAATGCCTGACATAGTGGCATAGTGACACCGTCACGATGACAAGGCGGAGTCGTCATCCTCGTCAGCAAGGCACACCGGCACACGTCCATTAGGCATTTTGTAGGAAAGTGTGACTGCGTGAGTGAGTGGGGATACACGAATCTTGGAATGTCTGAATGTCTGTGTATGCTTCATGGTTTTCCATGGACGGTGCCTCGTCGTCGTCGTCGTCGTCACACTTGATATGACATTGACATGAGGATGTGTGCTCTATTCTTTGGTGCTTCGGTGCTCCTTATGCTTTGCCCACTGACTCACTCAGTCACTTAGAGGAGCTGCGGGAGCTATAAATAGCACGCAGCACTATTCAATCCGCGAATTGAGAACATGTCAATTGATCATATTCATTTGCAAGTATGACGCTTGTGCCTAATTGTTGTTTGCCATAGATTTAATTATAATTATCAATCACTCGCGTCTCGTCCTCAGCGTCTCCCTCCGTCCCGTCCTCTTCTCTGGTGGCCCCAGCATCCCTTCCTTCCATGTTCCCTTCATAGCATCTCTTTTCATCCCTTCATCTCCTCATTACTCCGCTGTATTGTTCTTTGTCTCATGTCTCATGTCTCATTGTCTGTCTCACTCACATCAGACACGGTGGACTTGACATGACACCGGAATCGGGGTCACAATGCGTGTGTCCGTTGTCTGTCCGTTTGTGTATTCTTGGGAGCGTCGTCGTCTCATCCTATCGTCATCATGTCAATATCCCAAGTCCCAATGTATGATTGTTAATTAATTAGAAGGAATGAGGTCGGCGGGGTGGTGGTGGTGCTGTTGGTGCTCCTACGAAAAGGAGAAAGGTGTATTTATGAACTCATAAATATATATAACGGGACTCGCTCGTCCCGTCCGTCACCGTGCTAATATGCTCCGCTTGATTTCTCACCTTCTTGTGGGTCAAGTAGGGATTTTCCTTGGCGGAAAGAGTTGAGGCCACTCGCGGTTTCTCGTCTTGACTTGCCCCTGAGTAACTAATCCGTAATCCGTAATCCTTAATCCTTAGGATGTTGATTTATTATTTTCCTTGTATAATGTGGACAGGAAGAAGGGGAGGAGGAGGAACAGACACGGGTGTCGCGACTCCGAATTCCAAGGTCCAGAAGGAGGATGTCAATGTTCACGTCAGTGACCATGTCAACGGCAGTTGCGGTGCTCGCCCTGCTCTTGTCAATTAGTCAAATAGAGGAAACACAAGGTTTCTTCATATCCCGTTCACTGTTTCGAAGACTAGCGGGTCCTTCTGGGACGGGTGGAAATCAGCAACCGTCGTCGTCTCCCGCTCTCTTTGACTTTAGCGACGGGAGCAACAACCGCGGAGGACGACTTGCCAACGTGCACTATGTGAAGAGTAATGGCGTGGACGTGGTGGGAACTCAAGCTCATCGTCACCAGCAAGGAGATTTGCTCACAGCTGCCACATCCAATAATGTCCAGGGCCCGTCATTCCCACCTGGGCAACCTCAGTTCCAAGTGTCGGAGAGTTTGTGTGTAGCATGTGACAAATTCCCATGGATGCCCGTGTCCGCACCCGAGAAGCCACCTGGGGCAGTGGACCCCGGCCCCAACGCAACTCCTCAAAGTGCAGCCAGTATTCAAGAACCCGCTTCGGTGGACACTCCCACGGGGTTTGTTGTCATCAATGCTCTCGCCCCGGGACATTTCCGGCAGCCATTTGCAATTCCCATGTCACCGGGTCAGCACAAGAAACAGCCATCGGTTCTGCATGCAGCGCCTTCGGAAGCTCCGCCAAGGTTCAAAGTAAAGCCGCCTTCAGATGTGACAACACCAACACCGCTGTCATTGGTCAACACAGCAAGTGTTCATAATGTCGTTGTCAACCCACCTCCGTCAAGTGTTGCACCTTTGAACAGTTTTGATGACGGTAATGACTTTCCCGGAGGAGTGAGGATGAAACCCCCGGCTCCGATTCCTATGCCTCCGACTGGACCAGTGCGACCTGTCCCACAAGGAGGGCATCCTTCATTCTCATACTTTGGTCCTGGTCACAGAGTCCCTTCGGTTGTGGCCTTTGCTCCAGGAAAGATAAAAGACACCATGCTCAACGTGGAAGGAATGAGACCACCGCCTGCATTTCAGTTTGGACCCCCGTCCGGTGGACCGGTCATTATGAAGCCTCCGACTGTGCTTTTCCCAGTGCAGCAATCGAGAGCTAAACCTGCGTTGTCAGAAGTACCCGCTCCAGCACCAGTTCCCGCTGGGCAACCAGCGCCTCATAATATTCAAGTGCCCATCTTACCCCGACCCCATGGGACCCTCACGATTAGTTCAGTGCCTTTGGAGAACGAGTCTCCGATCGGAGTCCAGTTCCATCCAAATCGTCCAGAGGAACAGCAATCACAGCAACAAGGAGTCCAGCAACAACCGTCCCCGCCAAGGGCCCCTGTCATTTTGAGCTTGAAGGACACAATGAGACCTTATCGAGTCCTCCAGTCATTGCCAAGTGCCCCTGCAGCAGTCCCGGTCCCCGCACACATGATGTTCCCCCCAGTTCCCATGTCCCTTCAACCTGTCGGTCAACCTCAGTTCCAGCCTGCATTGTTCCAACCTGGACCACCTCAACAACAACAGCAGGTGTGGTGGACACCAAATCGTCCAGTGCTGGAGTTCCCGGCTCAACCACAGCATTTCTTTCACAACAATCAAGTCAACGCTTCGCCGGGAGTTGACGACGCTCTTGTTGACCAACAGGTGGTGACCAACGATGTACAATTCCGACACCCTCACGAAGACAGAGGTCGATACATTATCAACAACAACCAACCTAATAACGGTGGACATGTCCAGGAACAGCGTCCGGTCCCAACTCCTCCGGAATTAGTAGTAGGAAGTGAGAGTGACAATGACGGAAGAAACCCGGGAGAAATTGTGACCGGGAAGGATCTGGTGAAAAACCCGCACATTCAGTCCATTGAAGATCATCGAAAGGAGAAGGAAAAGGAAGAGAATGTCGGGGTAATTCAAGAAGTGGGGTGGGAAATCATTCCAGCCGTGCAAACGGATATCAGCCACTTGTTCACGGACAAAACTAAAGGAGCGGAAACTATTCGAGAAGATGTCAATGTGAGACCCCCGTCGTCACTAAGTGTGACCAAGTACGTCAATGAGGAAGGTCAAAGGCCAAACAATCAAAAAATAGTTCCGATCCCGGTTCCCGTGCCAGTGCCAGTTTCCCACTCTCCTGCGTCTCGAACTCCAATGTTCGTCGTGTCTGATACGACTGAGAGAGCTCCAGTAATACCGAAAGGGGTGCAGGGAGTGTCGACGGTGCCACCAGGACGTCCCGCACCTCCGCCTCCACTCACAAGTCTCCGTCCAGTCATGAGTTTAGGGATACCGATTCTCCCGGAGGACAATGTCAATGCGTTTGGTCGTCCTTCGTTGCCACCGTCGGCTCATTTTCTGATGCCATCCGGAGTGTCAGGACCGAGTGGGTTTGACCCGCTTCCGGCATCAATTGTCACAGCTTTGAACCATGCCCAGAGGACTTCCTACTTGACACACCAACACTTGCAAGTGCAGCAGGAACCCGGGTTCGGAGCATCTGGACACCCACATCCCTTTTCTTCCATCATGTACGTGGACAGCGTTCCGATTCGGGGACAAGTGGACGATGGACGACAAACCAAAGCTGTCGCTGAAGATGTTCAGCCTAGTTTCGATCCCAACAACAACCTCTTCACGAGCCAATTTGTGTCTTACGGCCACAAAAAGAAGCAACGCCCGAAGGAGGGCGAGAAGGTGTTCCCAGTCCCGGCGATTCACAAGCCCAACAAGGACGCAGAAGCTGCCTCGGATTTGGTTCCCGTAAACTGCAATGCAAGTCCGTCTCAATGGCTGAGTCCCACTGCGGCGGGGACGACAGCGGACACAGAAGACGCGTCAAGCGGCTCAAGTGCCCCGAGCAGTGGACCTTTCATAGTGTACTACCCGAATGCGGGAGACTCCACCGCACCTGTTCCTCCTGCCATGTACTGGACTAACGCTCCCCAGTTTTCCCCAACGGTGGCATACACCGTCCGACCCGTGAGATTAGGCCCCATAGGACGGCCTCCGGAGCCTAGGAAGAAACTCACAACGTCCACAACGACGATTCCATCTTACCCGGACATTTATGACTCTAAGGAAACGGCAGAAAGCGTTGTATTTTCTAAACCCGTGTTCGACTGGTCACCACCGATCCCGCCGACGGCATGGGCTATTCACAATCACCAAGAATCCAATCATTTCCCGCAATTTTTGTCCCCAGATCAAGGTTTGGAGTTTGGGAACAACGCTGCTGTGCTCACTTTGCCCAGTATCCATGACAACAATGCTCTGTCCGGGGCAACCGGAGGGGATTCTGCTAGGGAAGAAGCTCCATCAGGAAACAGCGGGATTGGGGCCTCGACTGTTCCACCGCATGAACCAGTGGAGAAAACGCCGGCGGGAGGTGAGCATTCCTGGAGAGCTTTCTATCGATTCAAGGCTCCGAGGGTTACTCCAATCCAAGAAAGCAGCAACTACGAAGTCGTCGCAACGGGAGCGACGACGAATGCTGATTGTGTCACAAGTGCCACGACTCCGGTGGTGGGAACAACTCCGGAAGCTACCGCGACTTTCTCTCCTATAGAAAGTTCCGAAGTGGAAACCAGTCCTTCGGCCTCTGTCGTTCATCAGCGCAAGAATGAAGACAACATTCATTTTCGAATAGGTGCGAGTTTTTTGAATTTTGAAAACTTTAATTTTGTACTGTGGCGTTTTTTAAAACTTGGAATTGTGTTTCAGGCGCCAGGTTCCCAGCAGGCAGGCGACCTTCATTGTTCTCGTTGTCCACATCGACGAGGAGGACGACGACGACGACGGGAACAACAGAAGCAACCACCACAGAAGGATCCGTTGATGAGGACGTATTCGTGACGACTACAGACCCAACACCCACCGGAGTGTCTTCACGATCCTTGTCATCCCTCCGAGAATTGAGTCACAGCAGTGTGTCCGGGAACGACTTGGCAGAAGGGTCTTCTCCGAGTCAAACGACGGTAGAGCTTCCGGGTAACTTTGTTTTACCAGTTCCAGCAAATTGGCTCACACTTGATGACATTTACAAGAAAAGTGAAGAGGATGTCAATGGGAAGGTCACTCCCACAACCGAGATCGATCCCGTCTTCACGGCCACGCAACAATCCGCCTCCTTCTCCGTCTCCATTAACAATAACAGCAAAAATAACAAAAACCGTCAAAATTATCAAGACTCGGTGGGACATTCGTCACCACCCGTGACTTTCATCAGTTCGCGACGCGTTCCGAACACTCGGACCGGTCCGAGCACCTCGTCCACGGAATCCCCAAGCGAGGATGGGAAGGAATCTCCGAGCATGAGCACTAAAGTCGTCAAGACAGTCCGGGTGCGACAGCGAATGCGACATCACGGCGGTGTGAGTAGGCCAGCGGTCAATTCCGATGGAAGGGTTCGCGTGGTCCATCGACTCGTCAATTCTCATGGGCTTGCGTCTTCAACGTCCACCACCACCACCACCACCTTGTCACCTTTTCACGACGAGAACGAAGAAGGAGCAAAAGACTTGGAAGAGCAAGTCCGAAATGCATTGATCATCGACTTGAAGAAATCGTCACCGGTTCTGTCCCAAGGTCGCTCACACTCTTCCACCTAAACACCGTCAACAATGTCCAGGTCATGTCCAGGTCACGTGAACATGTCAAACTGATCCAGTGGCGACGATCAAGTCGTTTTTCCTTCTCTTATATTTTGTACTTAAGTGACGTTCGTCTTCGTACACGTTGTTGGTATGAGAGGTGAGCGAGCTAAGGTGATGTAAAAATAAAATATTTATTCGGAGGTCAGCAGAGGTCATGTCAACAATTCTGAGGGGTCATAAAATGAAACTGACTAGAAACAAGAATAATATGTTAATAGTTATATAATGTTTGCCTTTTTTGTTATGTAAAATACACCTTTTTTCAATTTTCATGTAATTTAATGATTTTGTTTAGAAATAAAACGTTGTTGTCTGCACATTTTGCTGCTTTTATTCAACTTTGAACTTTGAATGACGTCATCATCATGACCTTTTTCAATTCCTTAACAATTATAGAGGAAATTTACTTTATAATTATAACCCCACTCTATCTATTTATATAGAGAGACTATACCGAGCCTAGAGATGATCTTGGAATTTTAAAGAATGCCGACTTTCCGGAACCCCGCACACGTTTGACCTTTGACCTTTAATCGTTACCATTACCTATAATTACCATTACGAGTTGATCGGCACACTAATTAAAAAGTCAGCAAAATGTGTGTACTCTAACAATTAACAATAAATAATTGTTTGTCTACGGTTGGTTGATGAGGATCAAAGGACCCTTAGATGTCTACTGTCCTTCCCGGTTGGGATGAACGATTCCCGATTACTGTTCCACATCGACATCCGGGATTTGGACGTCGATGTCTTCGACCTCTTCATCGTCATCGTAGTGGTCGTGTCGTGGACGTCGGGACCCGTCTCCCCCGTGAATCCCGTCTTGCATTTGCATTCCGTCCTGGAGCATGTGAGCGATTGTGTCCACATCCACAGTTTCGTCCTGCTCGTGAATCTTCTTGAGGGCATTTCGCACTATGCAAAGGTCACCGCGGAGTTCGGACACGAGAGCAGCAATCTTCTGTGCATTCGAAAGAATGTCGACACTCTGCGTGTAAGGGTTGTAGCGAACTCCGAAGGGACGCTGGATCTTCCCCGCAAAAGCCCGCATCTTCTCCTTGGCGTCCTCGAAGGAATCCGTGAAGAAATAGTGGTTCTGGTATGACGTGATGATGCATTCCTCATTCACAGTCCGGTCAGGGTCAAAGGGCAACGTCTTTTCCTTCGCCTCCAGTGCGTGTTTCAGCTCTGCCACTGAGGACAGCAACCCCGCTCCGTACACCCGCAACTCGTCCTTCTCCTTGCAAAGACCAAACTCCACGGTGAAAAAGTAGCACTGTATATATACAATCCACAAAGTCAGGGTCAAGGTCAAGGTCACACTCATTCACTCTAAAGAGAATGTCTAAAATTGAGTGGTTGAATATGAATATGAGTTATTATATTAGAACCGTGGCAATCTTGTCGACTTCCTCCTCCGATGCTCCCAAAGAGGCCAGCCCGATTTCTTGAGAGAACTGTGCGAAGGAAGGATTGGCCAGGAGAGGCATGTGACCCAGAAGTTCATGACAGCAGTCCCTGCATTGACATGACATTGAGCTCTTTAATTAAGATCCTGGAAGTGAGAGCTAATTAATTATGCATGCAATCAAAGGATTGAGGATGAGGAGGACTCACGGTTCCGGGGTGTAGAACGGGTCCGAAGAATGCCGAATGTACTGAGTGCAATGGAATACACGGAAGGCGAGTCCAGCCAGGAAATCCCGTGGGCTCAAGTAACCCGCCACCGGGCGAAGCTGAAACCCAGTCTTCCCTATATAATGTGTTCATAATTTAATTAATCAAATGATAATCAAATGATGCTTAATGATCTCATCTGATAGGAGGAGGACTGACTCTTGAGGTAGGTGGAGAGATCCTCCAGCTGCGGGATGTTGTCTTCCCGGTAGCCCAAACAACGGAGTTGGTCCCAGTTCTCCAGATACTCTTTGCATGCATACGTTGGGTACAATTTGTGGAGTTCACGAAACACCGTTCCCCATGTTCGGATTTCCTCTTCCGTGTATTTGACCTTGGGGATGGGTTGTCCACTGCAGAGTTGGATGAAATGAACCACAAATAACTTAGAGCGTAATTAAAAGATGTAATGAATTAAATAATAGAAGAGAAGAGGATGGAATGAAGATGATTTACTATTTGTAAGCCATGGCGAGATCTGTGAAGTACTTGCGACGTTTACGATACACCGGGTCTTTGAATCCCGGGTGATCTGCGTCCAACTCGGTGCCGTACATGAGGACCCGCTGACTAAAGTCCAAGTCCCCGATCTTCCTTGGGAACCAGGGCATGTCTCCAAAGTCGAAACTGGAGGCAGAGGACAGCGCAGGGGTGAGTTTGGGGAAACTTTGTCCTTCCTCGAAGGAGTTGAGGTTGATGGCGGCCACTTCCTGGGACAAGGATCTCATGATGTCGTCCATGAGTGTCTTGTCACAGTCCACGTCCACCATGATCTCGTACTCTGACGCCTTCCTCTTCGACTTCCGACTCTCTATGTGGATCACGTTCACGCCTTTGTCCTCAAACACTTTCAGAGCCCGGGCCAACCCCCCGACCTGGTTCTTCAGTGAAAACACCACACAGTTGTGCTCACCTCCTGACCCGGGAGCCCCACCTCCTCCACCATCCTTACCTTTGTCCTTGTCCTTGTCTGTCCCTCCGTAGGGACTCCCCCCCTTTTGTCAACAATTCGAATCAAAATCTCAGTGTGCCCCACTTGACATCCAAAAACCCAACTAAAGTAGAGTTTTCATACCTGTTTACGGCTCACACTCTCCTTGAGTGTCCAATCCTGACTGTCCCCCATTTTGTAGAGCCAAAGGCCAATGAGGCCTTTCCCTGACCCACTCATTTTGTCACTTTTGACCTACCCCGCTCCCTCCACGAATACCAACTCGAGCAAAGCTTGACAAGTTGTTAAAACGCTTTAATTCCGATTCTATTGCGTCCTATTCTATGGGATTTGAAGGTGCAAAGGATAATGTAAATGTCCTCAATTTCGTGTGTAGGACAAGATTGGGATGGGATGGATGACAAACGAGGGAAGCAAGGAACTGGAAGCAATTCACGACTGGAACCCGACTACTGGACAGACTGGTTGTGGCTCCGATGTGGGAGACAAGGAGAAAGTGAAATGAAGGAGAAATGAGGCGGAGAAACCTGGAAGAAGAAGAAGAAGGAAAGAAAGAAGAGCGGAGGCTCCCGAGGAGAAAGACAAGAGAAAAGAGAAAGCGTTCCTTTGTTTGAATGTTTGAAAGTGTGAGTGAATGGGGAAAGTTGGGAGTGCGTGGACTCGGCTACATTTCCCGATTTTCCTACTTATATTAGTATTATTTGCTTCGCTTTCTTTCCTTTCACTTGCTCCGTCTTTCCTTCTGTTTGCTCACATCGTCATCACATCACATCACTACCATTCATTCCCATGAATCCCTTCCAGAGGACCAGGAGCAGCAGCACAAATCTTCTCCAGAAGAGACTCCACAGGTCTCCGTTCTCCTGGAAACTCTGGAGGAAATCAATGCCGCCTACGTCCAGGAATCCCAAACCATCATGCCATAAACGCTATTTTCGACACTCCAAAATATCCTCTTTTCTCGTCATAATGACGCCAATTCCACTTTCACACCTTTTTCTCCGTTTTTTTATTGGCTTCGTTTATTTTCTCGCTTGTCTGGATGCTGGACAGGCTGGAACATGCATGGACTGTACACTCTGGAGGAGAAGAGAGTGGAGAGTGGAGACAGTATCTGGAGAATCTGGACAAGGATTGATATTCCCCAGAGATGAGACGCTCGTAATGTGCTGTATTCCCAATGAGGACCCACCAGCTTTTAACGAAATTGTATGGAAAACTTGAACACTTTCTCTCGTGTATTTTTCCTTTATTCTCCCTTTCCATGGATGGTTCACCCATGACGTCACATCGTGTTGGACACTCCACAGTCCCGCCGACTGGTCACTGTCATGTCACACTGTCCTGGTGAGATCCCAATTGCCCAAGCGTCAAGATGTACGAGTCCGAGTGTCCGAGTCGTCGTCATTGTCACGACGTGAATTGGGGGTGACGACGATGAGTCCTGTCGTCTTATGTAAAAGTGAGAAAAGGAGACAAATCAAAACTCCAGAGCCTACTCAAATATTTGCTTTCCTACACCTCCTTTCTTTTGTCTTTGTCTTTCCAGGATTCCGCATCCACTTTCACTTCGGAGACGATGAGTTTCCAAAGAATCCGAATCCCGATACCCGACCCGACCCGACACCTCCACTCCCACCCATCACCTTTCACGCAAGATTATACACTCTTTTCTACAAACGACAATGAATTATTCTTTGATTTGATTTTGTTTATTTTTCTTATGATTGCAATAAAGTGATGTACAAGTCAATTAATTGGCGGCAACGGCAAGTCAAGGTTAACAAGTCTTTTAATTCCAAAGAACATTTGGATTCATTTTTTTTGGCAATTGCAGAGATGAGATGAGATGAGATGATTATTTTCCTTGTCTCACTAGTCATAGTCATTCTAACCTAATTAGCTAATTGTAGCTTGTATTTCATTATACTATACCTATTGAATAATGGAATATTTACTACAGTTTAATAGGAATCGCATAGATTGTAACAATAATGATTGGGTTGTTATCAATTAATAGTCATTCTGCGTATAGTCTGACTTTGACCTTCCTTATTGATCTTCTGGCGTGTGAAACTACATAGTAGTAAAAGTCTCTATATATTTTATAGGAGACAGTTTCGAAGATATATAGTGCGTTAATTAACTATTAAGTACGTACAGTTAAGGTATAGGCATAGGTCATAGGTATGATTGAGAGACATGTCACGATGTCACTCATCCGCATCCCATATCGGTTCGACATTTTGACCCGGGCGGCCTCTTTTCCTTTGCTTTCTGTTTCCGTATACACGACGAGGTTGCATGTAAGTTGAGTTGACTCACTGAGAGTGTCCGGATAAAAAGTCGGGACATGTAGTGACCTTGAGATGACCCTTGGAATAGTGTAAGCAGATAGGAGATGACTACACATGTTACGTAATGAGCGTTATTCTAGATAAATATCTTCGATTGGATATGCTGTCTCCAGGAATTTTTGATAGAAGCGTTGAAAAGCCCGTCTGAAAAAAGTGATAATTAATTGATAGTTGATTAGAATTAGGGAATGAAAGGGATGGATGGAGCGAGATTTTGGGATGATTTC
Source organism: Harlomillsia oculata (assembly GCA_019776145.1). Taxonomy (NCBI): domain Eukaryota; kingdom Metazoa; phylum Arthropoda; class Collembola; order Entomobryomorpha; family Oncopoduridae; genus Harlomillsia; species Harlomillsia oculata. The sequence goes on from JABASF010000706.1 coordinate 12,010, forward strand.
GGATCTTACCCAACGGCCTCGGCCACAGGTCGTGTGGAGTCGTCGGAAATGAACACGTGGCAGGCGAATCGATTAAGGGCCGGGTGTTTTGTGACAAAGCCAAAGTAGCGGTGGTCACTGGGGTGAAACCCGCAGAATGACACGTTTTTGAGTGCGTAGAAGTAGTCTTGAGCTGAGGCTGAGGGAGGGGTGTTGGGAGCCTTGGGACCCTTGCCCTTGTCCAGCATATGAATCCCATAGTCGGAAATCTCGAGGATGCAAGGTCGCGTGTGCGATGTGACGTAGCCTTTGTGGTCCTCAGTGATCTTCCGCACAGCTTGGCACAGGACCTGGTTCCCTTTGTGATAGAGCGTCTCGATGGAGCCGATGTAGTTGAGGAGGTAGCGCTCCTTCTTGACCTTCGCCGCCGCCGGGTCAAAGTCGTTGTAGTCCACGTCCACCACGTAGGCTGATGGGAAGATGCCCTGCATCCCCGTGCGGAGGTTTACCCCTTCGCACCACAGGTCATCCGCCTCCTTCTGCATGTAAATCGGGTCGCCGATGTCCACTTCAATTTCATCATGATGCCGAGGCACGAACTTGTGAAGGCCACGATGAGTTGCCTCCAGAATCTCCAGCTGCGTCTGAGTGAACGGGATCCCGGACATGGAAGGACTCCCGGGAGAAAACGATTCTGTCCCACCGCAATTTAAATATCCAGATTCAAATACGGACATTAATTATAATTGTACGTGTCATTAATTAAAATAGTAATTAAATGCATCAATTTCTAACCATTGTTGATGGAAGAAACCTGTGGAGAGTAGCTCTTAAACCCATCGTCCGAATGAACCGTGGAATTCCCCGAGTCCAGACTAGTGTAGTGCTCCGAATCCGGGGAACTGATTTCGTCATCCTTTCCACCAGCATTGTTCCTACTGTTGCCTTTCCTACTGTTTGGGCCACGGCCATTGTTGCGGCTGTCGTTAAACTTGAGTACAAAAATGGGTCTTTGGAATATGTCGTCTGCGGGTTCGGGGTGATTGCCCGTGCCCGCCTCCGTGACCGCATCCATTAAAAACTGGGGCGAAGAGTGATTCGTCTCGTTCAAGTACATGGGAGTGGAGCCGGAAGTGCTCCCCGAGCTACCCGAGAAACACTGCTTCGTGTTGTTGTTCCTCTTCTCGGCTTCTGACAATTCTTGCGCTAAGGACATCACGGGACGTCGACTCTGCTGATGACCTGACCCATTCGCGTTATGAAGACGATGAAGATAACGACACCCTTGATCTTGACCTTCGTCCACGGCACTGTCCAGAAACAGTTGTCTCTGTTGTTGAGCATGTTTAGGGATTTCCGGGAGTTTCCTCCGCTTCCTCACTACTAAAGGACTCTGATCAGGTATAGCAAGCTGTAGATCCCCGCAAAATGGTTCGAGGATTCGGTCGTGACCCAGGTCAATCATTGATTCCCCCATTCCCGAGTCATCTTCACTCAGAAACGAGGATAGTGTCAATGTTTCGTTCGACTCACCCACGTTTCCCTTGTCTTTCGAACACACAGATCCTTCATCGTCTTCAATGTCAATATCATGCACTAACCTGCAAAGGAATAAAGTTATCGTGAAATTCGTGACCTTGTGACAGAACTCAGTCAGTCCCATTAGTCCCATAGGCCCAAACAATAGTAGATTTGAGTGAAACTTACGTGTAACAGAGCGGGGGAGCTCTAATGTATTGTGGCAACTGATCAAAATACTGTTTGAACTCTTCAAATTCGGTGTCCGCCATGATGACAGGACAAGGTTTAGACTTTAGAGTTGGAGGTCAGACTCAGCGTTGAGGGTGCTTGTGACATATGACAGGAGGGCTATTGACGTGGACGTGAATGCGCCCACACGAGGAAATCCAGCTTCCAGCCAGAGGAGAGGAGACAGGAGAGAGAGGAGAAGGAGAAGGAGAAGAGAAAAGGTGGGTGACGTTGACGTGACGACGACGGTGAGGCCCGGCCACGGCGGAGCTCCATGGAGCTGGAGAAAGCCATGCATGTGATGTGATGGGCATGGGACACGGGAGGCAGGCCACGCAGTATTGATTTCTGTTCCCCGAAGTCTCCCGGTCCGGGAACTCCCTCTCCGAATGCAAAAGAAGGGAAACCCCAAACAGGTCCTCTCTCATCTCTCTCAAATCACAATATGCTACAAGTGAGCATTAAAAGTCCATTCCCTTTTGATTGTTACACACGCATACATCAGTCAGGATCATCAGGATCAGCATCCTTTTATCGTTTTGGTCCACACAACAAGCTGATAACACGCTCGTCTTCAAATTCTACCATTCTAATAAGTAAATACTGTGCTTCCTTCCTTGGGCTTGGGCTTATCTTGTCATTCTCACGTTGCCCCCGAGTGGAGAGGATCAGGCGCTTGTGAAAGTCAAAAACTCACTGGAATTATCCATAATCCCATTGCATGCTGCAACAAGGAATTCTCATTCTCACTACTCCCCACATCTTATTTTTAGTCAGAGTGAGACATCCACACAGGACAGTAAGAGTGAGTGTGAGTGTGAGGTGAGAGTGAGTGTAACTGAATCCCAAATGGGTTGCATGACCTTCGACCTTCCTTGTCTCAAAGTCTCGGAAGGGATGGAATGGAGCGGAGGAGGAGTATTAAAAATGTGCCCTTGTTGCTTCCCTTGACTCTTGACTGTCTTGACTCTTGACTCTTGACTGACTGTGTTGACTCCCTTGACTCTTGATCCCGATATCACCCCAAGAAATGGACAAATGGCGCTTTTGTCTTTGTTTTGTAGGTTACGCACTCTTATTTTAGGGGACTCTGACTCGACTGTGGACTGTGGACTCACTCACCACATGTCACATCACATCACTCACTCATATCACTGATAAAACTGATAATCACTGCACTTACTCGTCCAGCACAGCATCAATCCAGTAAAGTTCCACGTCCAGTCACATGTCACATCACTCTCCCGTATACCCGTCTCCATCCAGTCTAAGTGAGTCACATCTAAACCAATTTCGACTTAATCAAATCCGTTTGATTACATGTTTGAGGATTGGGGAGATGATGTAAAATGGATTTTGCATCTTGTAGGAGTGCAAACTCCTGGTTATAGTTGCTTCATCTTCTCAGGAAAGTGTTATGGACCCATAAAATGGTTTTTTACGATTTATTTTATTAGAGTTTTTAGTGCTCATTGTCTCATGNCATCTTCTCAGGAAAGTGTTATGGACCCATAAAATGGTTTTTTACGATTTATTTTATTAGAGTTTTTAGTGCTCATTGTCTCATGTCTGAGGACTGGGACTCTACGGAGTTATGCTTTTATGAGAGGACGAGAGACGGGACTACGGGACGGACGGACGTCAAGTCACGTCACGTCGTGAAGGTTTGGTTTCGCCTTTCAAACATTACGACTTGGGACGACGACGGGTGGGTGGCTGTGGCTTCTGGTTCTGGTGGTGGCTCATACTTTTCCTATTCCTTGTCCTTCCTTCCTCAGTTCTCAGGCTTTCCCTTCCTTGTCGATCCTTTGTGCTCTTTGCTCTTTTAATTGCTCATCTCCTTCCCTTCGTTTCCGTGTTCCTTAGTTCCCAGTTGCTGGGTTGTTGTGCGGTGTGTCGGTGTGGTGGTGTCGGGTGTCTCCATTCCCACCACCACTTCATTTGCTTCCTTGGGTTCCAAACTGTCAACCTTTCAACCCAAACTCAAGGCTCGAGAGACAGAGACGAGAGTGGAGTGAGTCGAGAGTGGTGATGAAATGTGGTGACGTGGACGTCTTGATTTGTCAAGGATCATAATACTGATCGTATGTCGAATCATGAGCGGACGAGGGGAAGAGGAGCAACGGGAGCTGTCCCTCCAGCCTATTCTCACTTTTAACTAAACGCTTGAGGAATACAACTGAGGAGTTTTAGTTGTCTTTTGGCCTCGGACGATGCTCGGATCGTCTCGGGAGAACAAGAGTCACGTCACGTCATTCACGTCCTCATCCTACGCTGCGCTGCTCCTCCTGCTCCAGCCTCCATTTTCTAAGTCTTTGTCTTTTCCGCTCTCGCCAACTCATCATTCAACTTCACATCATCAATTCGTCATCATTTGATCATTCATTCCATTTTTCAGCATTCATTTCAACTTGGAATTGTATTCCATCCATTGTCAATTCATCATGAGTGATTTGTTCGATTTCAACCTGGATATGTTGCCTGTGGATGTGGAGATCTTCGACCCGGTGGTAAGAACCGAACTCTTGTTAATTAGTATCAAATGATACCTCAAGTGTGCCCTTGTCCCCTCGGATGATACCCTCATTGATTATAGGGTCTGGATGTTGGGCCGGGACCAATGGGACCGCATGCAGTTGCCATCAACCCTTTCATGGGAGAGGGTGACGCTGACATGTTTGGTGATCAATTTGATGTGGATCTGGTTAGTTTTTGAATTCCTCCCCTTCATTGCTTCGCATTGACCTATGACCTATGACGGAGTTGTCAGTTGTATTGTGTTTGGTTGGAGCGCAGGGGCTGTTTGGAGTTGGAGACGATGCAATGGAGGAGCCTCCTCCCACTCCTCGGGTTGAAGAAAGGCAACCTGCGGCTGTCCAAAGTGTTCAAAGTGTTCAAAGTGTTCAAAGTGTCAAAGGTGTCAAAGGTGTCAAAGGTGTCAAAGGTGTCAAAGGTGGCAAAGGTGGCAAAGGTGGCAAAGGTGGCAAAGGTGGCAAAGGTGGCAAAGGTGGCAAAGGTGGCAAAGGTGGCAAAGGTGGCAAAGGTGGGAAAGGTGTGAAAGGTGTCGGAGGGGTTGTCCAAGAGGAGCGGATACGAGAGGATTGGGAGAAACACGGTCACGACGTGTTGAATAGGAAAGGTTTGGTTTCGGCTTTGAAATACTATAACAATCTGATGGGGACTTTGAAGAAGATGAAGAAGCCTTGGGGTTGTGAAGTCATGGATCAAATGGTGGATGTTTGCACTAAAGTGGCGGAGGTGTACCAGAGTTTCTTCTGGAAAGACGGGTTTGGGTCCATGAACCTTCCGAACGGAGAGCTGTTCCCCAAGTACCCTTCCCAGGCCTCCTTCACTCAGCTATGCTACATCAATGGAGCCAAGAGGGTCGTGGCCACCAAAGACTTTGCAGTTGGAGAGTTGGTTTTGGTGGATCATCCGCGTTACTCCGTCGTGAAGGTCAAACCGACGGAAGAAAGCATTGACGCTTTTGCGGGTCGGTTGCGCCCATTGCTCGTTCATGAAATCCGTGTGGCGTCCAGGAAAAACCCCGCCATCCGGAAGGCAGTGAGGGAGGAAGGCGGGAGAAGAGCCTTGGCAAGAAGATACGGCCATATTCGGACCACAACCCGATGCATCTCAGTACAAGCAGGTCGAGCCGTTACAGGTACGGTCACCGCGTTCATTAGTCCTTTTATTCGTTATCAATTGTCAATTGTCAATTCAATTCAATCAAGTGGAACTAATAATTATTTCTAGAAACGGTATGCGTGATGGGGATTTGGCAAGCTTTGGGTCTCTGCACATTCAACTCGTGTAGTGACCCGAATTGCTCCTGGTTCCTTGTGGGGAACACTTTATTCTTCCGGACTGCCCGCCGTATTAGGAGGGGACAGGAAATCAGACTGGCACACGTGTCCCCTTCGGAGGTCTACAAGGTACGAATGGAGAAACTCTCCGAGTTGGGGTTGACTTGCGGGTGCATCCTGTGCCAGCAAGAACGGTCGGAGGCCATCGAGCACCAAATAGAAATCGAAAAAGAATTGCGAGCTTTCGAAATAGCGGCGGAACTTCCGAGGGCGGATGAGAAGCTCATTGGTGAGCACTTCAACAGGGTGAGCGTGGCAGTGAGCAAGAACAGAGACAAAAGGGTGGACGCGTACTTCCGGTTGCTCGTCCCTTGTTTCAAAACGGTTGTTGAGTACATCATCGAAGGGGGGCTCAAGGACACGAGGAACACCCTCCGCATCCTCGAGGCCGCCTTCACCTTGACAATCAATCAAGCTGCGCTCATTGAGGAATGCTTGTTCTTTTCCAAATTCGGACTCCGCGTTTGCTCTCAATGGCCTTGGATCCCCTCCGACGCTTACATTCATTGGTCGGCAGCCAGCGCTCGCGCCCTCTGGGAAAAAAGAATTCGCCATTGCTTAAAGCTTCGGAGCGGACTCCGCGGGATGAACGCGGAAGACGAGCTCATCAACGAGCTCATGGGTCCTCACCGTCCCCGTCCCTAATCCAATCTAATCCAACCTAATCCAAGCAACATTTTTATAGAAAATACTATAGACTATAGTCAATCAAGCAATCATTTCCATCATCTCCAAATTTGTCCACTATCAAGAGGAATATTCACATTTTATTCAATTATCAAAACTTTACTTGCTATATAATAGTGGCGTACCAATGATTAACTAACTATAATTATAGTCATATAGTCAATTGTCAACATGTTAAAAACATTTTATATAATGAACTATATCCATAAAATAAATAAATGATAATAAAATAATTAGAGTAATAAGGAATAATTGAAAGATGCTGCTCTGTATAACTGTAGGTCATAGGTCGTGGGTTAGGGTAATTGATACTATAAACATGCTAGTGAGAGGAGAGTAGATGAGATGAGCTGGAGAAGAAAGCTGTACATGATAGAAGACATGGGTTTGGTCCGGTGGTGAAGAGTTGAGAGTTGAAGGTCGTAGGTCATGCATCCGAGGCTTCGCCGTCACCGTCCTGGTCCTTGTCCCCATCATAGTACTCGTTGGCGGGATCGATCCTCTTGTCCTCCTCAGCTTGACTGCATCTCTCGTCCAAATTGTACTCATCCTTCAATTCCAAGTTGAGAGCGTCAGGTGGGACGTCTTGCATCTCAACACTGCATCATCAATCATCAATCATGAATCATTAATCATTAATCATCATCATTACCAATAAATTGTCAAGTTTGATTGTCAATGGTCAAGTAAGGACAAATTGGAAAAGGAGCTACCTCGGCGCATGTTGCAAGGCTTTGAGATTCTCGCACACGTGCTTCACAATGAGGTCCAAATACTGCTTACTGTTAGCATTCTCTTGTCGAGTGATCACGTCGGGATGAAGCGTAAAGTCAGGAGCAAAGTACTCAAAGTACTCTACAGCGCATTCCCAATTATAATTCGTTACAGTTAATTAATTGATTACAGATAATGATTGAATGGGTGAATGGGTGAATGGACGACTCACCGGTGTAGGGAAGCTCATTGTTGATGGACTCGTCCACAAGGAGAGACGTTTCGTATGTCCAGCAACGTGCAACGTTCCGAACTGTGTAGCCGCCACCTCCCAACACTAACAATGGGACGTTCAGCTCCTTCACAAACTTGACACACTCCCTGTCAATTGTCATAACAACAACAACACATTGCAAAATGATAGGAATAGCAAACACTTAATGATTTGAAAAGTAGTGACACTGACCCGTGACCTCTGGTACTCAAACTAAAGCATCCGAGTCTGTCATTCGCGAGGGAATCAGCACCACACTGGAGAACTATTGCTGTGGGTCGATAATAGTCCATCACGCTCTGCAACAGTCACAAAGAATTCGTTATCCAAATTTAATTGGTCATAATAATGGACAATGGACAATGGACGCTTACAGAAATGACAGGTTTGAATATTTGAACGTAGCTTTGGTCATCAATCCCTTCTTTCAAAGGTACGTTCAAGGAGTAGTAGCGCCCGCTCTCAGCTCCGATTTCATACATGTCCCCTATAAAAGGCAATGTGATTAGGTCAGGTCTCAGGTCACCGGACAAATGATTAGTGAATGAAATGAATGAATGACTCACCGGTTCCCGGGAAGAAATAGTTGCCGTATTTGTGGAAAGAAACGGTCATGACCCGATCAGTGAGGTAGAAGGCCTCTTGAACCCCGTCTCCGTGATGAATGTCAATGTCAATGTAGAGAACCCTGGGATGATACTTGAGCATCTCGAGGATGCCGATGACGATGTCATTGACATAGCAGAACCCGGAGGCCTCGGTCTTCTTGGCGTGGTGGAGACCGCCGGACCAATTGATGGCGATATCACAGCAATCGTTATTAAGTTTGACAGCTCCTTCCAGGGAGGCTCCGGTGTACATGGAGCAGAAGTCAAAGAGCCCGTCGAACACGGGACAGTCGTCACCCACATTGAACACGCTGAGACTCTTCGTGAACCCCTGGATATTCTGAGGAGTGACCCGCTGGAGGAACTCGATGTAATCGTCCGAATGGAAACGACACATGTCATGAGCACTCGCCTTGTACGGGCGGTACAACTGCATCTTCTTGTAAAGGCCGTAGTTCAGGACGAGGCTGTGGGTCACGGCCAATCGGTGCGGTTTCATCGGATGACCCTGCCCGTAGTGGAAATTACCCACATCCGTGTCGTAAAAGTACGACACCACTTTCTGGCTCGCTGAACCCATTCTTTCCCTCCTTCTTTCCTTTTACCTTTTAACCTAACCAAATATTTTGTATTTCTAATTTCTAAAACTCAATTCACCTTCTAATGAAGATTCACGTCAATTTAACGATCCTTTAACTTTAATCCTCCACTCCTCAAACGCTCAACACAAAAATACACAAATGAAACGTCACAATTTTACGGCCACGGCGGAAATTATACAAATTCCAGGATAGGAACCCAAAATTCCAAAATTTCTCGTTCTTTCAACTGCACTTGAATTAGTAATTTGGATGAGTGTGAGTCCGGGAGAAAATCGGTTATTTTTGCGGTGAGGTGAGGTGAGGAAAGGAAAGGAGCTGAGCTGAGTCTGACGTCTGCTTGAGAGAAGTCGAAACATCCCACTTTGCTGAGCCACGACTTAGCCAGCCACGAGCAGCCGCAGCCGCTCTCCCGTTTCCCTTCCCTCGCCTCCAGCCAGCCCATTCATTTTATACAATTAACTCAATCAATTAATTAATAACTCCAGTCAATTCCTTTTTCAATTATTTATTCACTTGCTTTTCGTCTCCTTAATTAAGGTTTGGCTTCCACCTTCATGGATTTTACATTACAGAGCGAAAAAAAGAATTCATTTCATTAGATTTCTTGGCTTGTAATTTATTATAATTAATATAAATTTTAGATCATATCACAGATTTAGATTTACGTCCTTTAGTGGGTATTCGATATAATAGTCGATATTCAATATAATTATAATATTTAATGAATGTCCGACATTGCCAAGAAAAAGTCTTATTACTAACAAAAAAAATTACTGATAATGAAAGTTGATGTTTGATCATGGGGAGGGAAGATGAGATCACAATTGAGCTGCATCCCCAGCATTGGGATTAGGTGTGGGAGTGACTGGAGGAGGGGGCAAGGACACCGGTCCAGTCTGGGACAGGTGTTTTATGATGTCAACCCAATCGTGACCTCTGGGTCTTTCACCTTTGTTGTCCACTCGATCCCATTCTTTACGTTTTTGACTTTTCGTGAGTTGATTCGCCTTCTTCCCCGGAGCGTCCCCATCGTTTCCCCCCACATTATTCTTCAATTATTGCACAATTACTCAATTAAAATCCCAGGATGTGAATAAGTAAGTAAGATGGAGAATACTAGACAAAGTAGTGCGTACTGCAGGAGAGGGTTCACGATCCTGCTTCATACTCTGCGGGTCCAGGATATCTCCAGATTTGAGTGCGGATTCCAGTAGATCAGGAATGTTATCCAGGCCCCATTGAATGAGTAGATACGTCATCGGCATTCCCAAATTCGAATCTGCTTCCTCCTTCAACTTCTCCACGATCTGCTCCTTCACCCTCGACTTCCTGTCCATTATATTTGCATACATTATTCTCACACGTGATTAAGTCATTAGCCATATTAATTAATTAATTAACTATAGGGACTCACAAGTGATTATTATAGAAGGCATCAAGATGGATGTTGGGAAGTTGGGCGGGATACAAAGTCGTCCATTGGATCTCCAACACAGCTGATGTCACAGCCCCGTCTTCCCCGTACTGAAATTATCATTCCAATTATTCAGTGGCAATTCCTTGTAAAATCTTTAAAGGATGAATCAGAGATTTAAAGGTTAAAGGTTAAAGGTACCTTATATTGAAATGTGGTGTCTCCGGTCTGCTTGAAAGCCGAGTCTCCGTCGTAAATGGATTGGAGAACTTCCACTTCCTCCTCTTGTTCCGCGTTCATCTCACCTGGTGGTGTTCGGTGTTCCACGCAAAGAAGTATGAGAATTTCAAAAAAATTATATGGCGACTTTTTCAAAAATCTGATGTGAGAAAACTGTAACCGGAGGACACCAAGGCCAAGGCAATTACATTTTACATTGAGAGCAATGCAATGTGGAATTGAATAAACGTCGAATCCCGCGCCGCGGCCGAGAGGCCCCAGCCCACAGCCCAAATCTCACACAGGTTTTTGCGTGCATGAATTTCTGCACGTTCCTCATTTCCTTCCAGGGAATTTCCAGCAAGACCAGACGGAACCCTGGAACCCTAGAACGACTGGAACTGGAAGAGGGAAAGCTGACCCGGATCCAGCTAATCCAGGTCACATGAAATGATTATGCGATGAGACTCATGAGACGCCTTATTATTTCTACCGTTTCCCACGGTTTCAATTCACTTTCTCCCCTTTCACTTGCTCCATGTGTCGTTGTCGTTGCATTGTGTTTTACGACGTCCTCGGTAGTCTGTTCAAAAATGCTTTTTATTCATAGCGGAACTCGTGGACAACGGTCCGGGAACACTAGAGACGAGTGACGATGACGTGATAGTCATTGTTCCTGATTGACCATGGAGATTCGGTTCATTAGTCTCGTCTTCCAGGTCGTCATCATCCTTACTCTGGCGTCTGGAAATGTTGTCCAGGCCGCGGGTGGTGGTGGTGGCCGACTGCTCAATTCCTTCTGGACAAGGTATGGTCATGGTTACTTCGTCATGGAATTCGTCACCTCTTGAAAGTCATTTAATGTTTAATTCGCATGATTACATTTTGTATAGAACGGTTTCGGCCTGGATGACCAGCTTAGACATGCGGAAATTCCTTTTTGATGCTCACCAAAAAATGGGTCATGTGAGGTACAAGTAGTATTTGACAACAATCAATACATATAATGTCCATGTCCGTGTGTCCATCAAGTGTCCACTGTCCGCATTACTTGTGTATGTTGCTGTTGGGGTGTTTTGTATAGTTGCACGACTGTGATATTTGATGACATGTTTGGGAATGTCATTGACGCCGTTGCTTATTGTCACCCTGCGCTCCCGTCACTCTGCTCCAACAACTTTGTCATTTATTACAACGGGACAGCTTCGTTGACGAAGGGGACGAATGCAACGTCATCCTCATCGTCCATCATGTCCATGTCCATGGTGGCTGCTCTCAAAGCAGGACGAGCGCAACAATGCGGAGCTTACGTCATCCTCATGAAAAACTCAACCAAGGTGTCTCAACTTTTGCATCTCGGAGATCAAGCCAAATTGATCAATACTCATGCAAAGTACCCTTCCGTGTTCATCCTCATGCTATTCAAAGCTCCATTCATCCATTCTTTCCATTCTAATTGAACCTTTGCCCTTTGACCTTATTGACAGGTTTTTAATTTGGTACGGGGATTTGAGCCCGAGTTTCGCCCGTGATGACATTTGGAAGAAGATTCCGAATGTTGTTCTCTTTCACTCCAGAACTAGAGGAGTTTCCAAGTATGTCCAGTAGTCCAGTAACTTTAATTAATCAATTGTCAATTAATTACATAAATGCACTGCTTTTCAGAGGACTGACTGTAACGATTTTGGGTCTGAAATGGCCGATCGTGCCAAACGTAAAGGACCCGACACGCATCATCGAGTTTTGGCGACAAGGTCACCTGAGCAGGGACGAGGATTGGTACACCGACAAGACGAGTGACCTCAAGAGAAGCGAGTTGCGGGTTGTAGTGGTGGACCATCCTCCAGGAGTCATCAAGATTACATCCCAACTCAACGGGAGTGTCATTTACGCTGGGACTGAAGTGGAAATCCTCAAAGAATTGTCCTACAAAATGAACTTTGTGTACAGCCTCGTGTCGGATGTGGACAAAGGTCAAGGAGCTACGACAATGTCAGTTCACACGGACAACGGGATGAGCGGGGGAGGAGGAATGATGAGCCCTGCATTTGTCCCTGACGCCTTCAAGAAACTCATGAACGGAGAAGCTGAGATGGGAATAGGGACTTTCCTCATTTTGAGCGACTACCTGGAGCACGTGGACATGAGTGTTCCTTTGGACGTGGCTTGCACGTCGTTCCTGACCCCGAACCCACTTCCTCGACCCCGCTCCTGGGTCCTCCTCATGCCTTTCGACGTCGGGTTGTGGCTCCTAGTCATATTCATTTGCATGATCCTTGTGCCCGGACAGATGTACTGGATGACGACACTCGCTCCGCTTCGGACGGAGTACAGCTGCTACAAAGGGAGATCCGGAGTCGTCGTCACGTCCATCTGCATCGTGACCCAAGTGTCCATGGACTTGTGGCCAAAGTTTTGGTCCCTCCGTTGGTTCGTGTGTTCCTACTGGATGTTCTCGTTCCTGTTGACATCCGCGTACAAAGGGGCCATGGTCTCCTTCCTCACCATTCCCTTCTACGAGGATCCCATTGACACGCTGGAGGATCTCGTCCACTCCGGACTCGGTTTCGGGGGTTGGGGCACTGAGCTCCAGAAACTTTTCACTCAACAAGGCGACGCTGGTCTCCATGCCAAGTACCGCGTCCTCTCTAATGTCGACACTGGCATTTCCGACGTCGCTGACGGCAAGTTTGCTCTCTTTGAAAATACTCGCTATCTAAGGTTCATACGACAAACGAGGAACTTGACCAAAGTGGGAGCACCGTCCATGCGACTTATGAAAGAATGTGTCATCCCAGTTCGAATTGGCATTGCATACCAGCGCAATTCTCCCTTTGTGGCCACAATCAACAAGTGGGTCCCCTTTCTTAAGTCTCTTCATTCCCTCAACTTTGTACATTGTCAATTGTCATGATTGACGCCGTTTGACTTTTGTAGACAAATCAGAAGGTTTCAAGAGTCCGGCCTCTTGAAGCGATGGTCGCAAAAACTCGTGAGTCTCACGAGACAGCACAATAAGAACATCACCGTCAACGCGTGTGACGACAAAAAGAAACGGGACAACGAGGACGATTCCGGGGGTGGGCGTAAGAAAAGGAATGACGAAGACGCGGACAGCGACGGGAACGAAGCTCTCAGTCAAGACCAGGAAGAAAAGATCCTGTCCATCAAGGATCTCCAAGTACCCACACTCATCACTTGTCACATTTTCAATCATTCTGACAAAGGGATCCCCAATATTAAATGACACTCCTTTGAACCACCTTTTTTCCAGAGCTCCTTCTACTTTCTTCTGTTCGGACTTTTACTCGCAGCCCTTGCCCTCGCTGGAGAAATCATTCGGTTTCGGTCAGAAGAAATCAAAAGGTCAGTCAACCAAGCTCGATTCGATCTGGAGTGCGCTCATAGCCCACAATTCGCCTTCCTCACTGGACAAACCTTGGTGAAGGAGGAAAGAGGACCCTGGTGGTGGACAATGATCTTGCATCGTTGCTATTGTCGTCGTATTCGTGACAAAAACCGTGACAAAATCCCACCACCGTTCCCTTACCCATATTTGGAGTAGAATATTATGGCTTGGCGTGTGTGAATCTCTAGGCCAACGACCTCCAACCACAATCTAACGAAAGAAAGTGTCACGATGACCAAACACAATTTCGTCATTCAATCAAATGCTAATCAAAATAATAAATACAATATTGCAGGGATTATGTTGTTTTTGGGTTAGAAACCATGGTGAGAACCTCACAAGCTCCCCATTATTTTAGTCAACAAAGGAAATGGAGACAAAAAGACATGAAACCGCAAACCCATGCAACCCATCCAAATGATTACCATTTCTCATTCCTATTTATTCCTAATCAATGTAATGAATGTAATGAATGTAATCAATAAACAAATACGGATGATGGAATGCGTCAAGAAGCAGGATATGCTCAAAAAAGTGCATTTTGTTGATGACGTAACAAAGATAATGGAAAAGAGAGATTTTGGAGTGGAGTCCATGTGATTTCATGTGGTGATGAGGAAAGAGGAAGGTAAGAAATCCCAACTAATGCAAAGCAAAACATGATCACATCACACATATTCCATCCCATTGTTCAACTGAAGACGAAGACGGAGACGATGACATACTGCGCCATGCTACAGTGGGACAGTGGAGAGTGCAATGGTGGGAGTGTGGATGGAAATGGTGAGAAAACGGTGCTTGACAACATTGACAAGGCAAAAGGAAGAAGAAATGGTCCATATCATCCATATCCACAACAAGAATGAAAAAGGAGAGCACTCATAGCAAAGCAATAGACTTTTACATTTATTTGGCTAATGCAGTTTTGCTTCCTCTGTCGCAAAGTCGCAATTGCATGGGATGATTGTTGCAAAGCGCTTTGTCACTTTTCTCAAAGTGGAGTGCAGCCGCGACACTCTTGTCGCAAAACTTGTGGAAACGAGCAGAGCAGAAGAGAGGAGAGGAGGAGAGAGAAACGCTGCTGAGCCATGCCATGCCATGCATGCTTGGATGCTTTTCGCTTGCTCCTGTTGTCTTGTGTTGTTGTCGCAATCTTGCGAAAGTGGAATCATGCAGAAAATGAGCGAAGAGTGCAGTGAAGAGGAGAGGACGACGAGTGGAAATGACACAGCACACTTTGCACATTTGCACCATTTTCAACAACAAATAATGTGAAACTGAAAAGACAAATCCAAATGCGTTTGAGAATGACATTTTTGAAATTCTCATTTGAATGAGCGCTCAACTCTCCGTTTTTGAATGAAAATCCATCCGAATTTTTGGATTTTATAATTTGAGACTTTGGGACAAAGGAGAAGTATGAAGGGTTGGAGGAATGGCTGGGGCAATGCGATACTCAAGGAAATGTAATAGGGTCGAGTGATAGCATGGACAGGTATTGAGGACACACACTTTTCCTTATGGGTACTCCACGTTGAGGGGTACGATTCGTAGGATGGGACGATGGGCTTCTCTCATTCCCATGTCCCATAGTCCCATGGTCCCATCCCATGCATTCATTCTCATTCTCATTCATTCTCGGCTGAGGCTCAGGTGTGGATTCTCATTTACTCATTTCTCATTTCTCATCATTTCTCACAAACGCACTTTTCACTCACTCACTCACTTGCATTTCATTTCAGTTGGACTCCACGGCTCGGCTGGGACTCAGCTACGTCCGTCCACCACCACCGTTCCTTTGTCGCACCTTGCCCCATTACCCCCACATCATACTTTGCTCCTCTTCTTCCTTCTTGTGGTGGCCCTTTTTATTCCTTCATTCCCTTGTTGTGAGTGCTCCAGTAGTGAGACACGTACCCTTTTCCTTCCGGCCGTGTCCTTCAAACGAGAAGACGTCGTCTTCTAAGGTTCAAACGGGTTTGTCCTTGTACTCTCCTTTGAGTGATGGAGAAACAACAAAATCTCAATAACAGTTGTAGTGCTGGACTTCATAACAACAATGGCTGTGGTGATTCGACAGTGGTCAACGTGAAGGATTACAGCGTCAACAACAGCGGGATGGACTATCAGGAACCTCCTCCGGTCAGTTCTATTTTTACACTTTTCATTCTCAATGATGTGTCTCTATCGTGACCAGTGGGTCACATTGCTCTGACAACTTCCGGTGACACACATTACACACAGAAAGAGAGAGAGAGAGAGAGAGAGAGAGAGAATTGCAAATAAATGACTTTGTTGATGATGACAAGGCAGACTTGCGCTTGTTTGTTTATTGCTTCAATTTTGAGGATTTGTATTTTGTTTGGGTTTGTATAGGCGTATGGAGGGAGCGGAATGAAAATGCAGTCACAAGTGGTGCAAGTGACGAAGGTTGTGGCGGTGGCTGCGGTGGCCATCGCGGGCATGTTGTCATTTGCTCTCGTTTTCTCAGCATGGCTCACATCCTCTGCCCACAATGCATGCCGGAACGAAGGGGTCGTCCCAGGAGGAGCGTCCTTCTCACCCGTGCGAAAACAATTGTATTCTCTAGTACTGTGCTAATTGCAGGGAAACTAAACTATGCCAACAGCTTGTTTTGTGTCCTTTGTTCCTGCGGATTGTGTGGGCGTCCGGGTGTTTGGTAGGTCAAGTGAGCTCATGTCCTCATGTTTGTTGTTCTCCTAAGGTGGAAACATTCATCGGGCCGGAAGCTCTGAAGGGAATGCTCATGTCTTCAGCACACGTGCACTTACCGCTCCCCGCTGCGGCTCTCACCGCCGGACCCGACTTGGACTCTGCTGAGACGAAACGTGATCCACAATCCAATTCAGCATCCGCGTCCAACGAGTCCAAAATGGACAAGAGCAGCAACAGCAAGCAGGACTCATCTTCCGAGGAAGACGATGACGGAGAAGGAGAACGAGGCGACGGGAACAATGAGATTAACAATATGAAAGCTGAGGACGATGCGGCCGCTGCATTGACCATGTTCAAGTTCCCCATGGAGCTCAATCTTCAGGAAGTAAGTGTCAATCATGTCTTCTTCATGGTCTTTCTTGTACGTGATGAGGTGATGAATATGAAGACGATGAGCAGCATTGCGGAGGAATCTTCTCAAAGAACCACCTGAGAGCCTATTCCTCCCCATGCAATCAAATCCATACTTTTCCCATGTGCACAAATCCCGTTGCGTATTGCCTTACGTTGAATTTCGCACTCTCTCCTTTTCATTTCTGCCGTTGGCCATCGCATCCTTTTCAATGGTCACCGGCCGGAGTCATTCAGTCATTCCGCCCAAAATCCCATTGTCCATTCGCTTCCGTCTTTTTTTATGGACCAACCATTCCAATTCCCCAAGGCTCGAACAGTTAGAGTGGCAAAGATCAATTCACCGTCCCGTCCTCGTCCTCTCACCCCATGTTTTTGTGACCAGTCGAGTCCGCTTTCAAACGGGGTTTCTCCGATCATTCCTTTGGAAAAAAACCATGGATTGGATTTTTTGGGATGCCAAATGAAATTGGCAAAGGCAAGACGGCAAGTGAGAGATAGAAAAAGTGAAATTTTTTCGAGTGCGCAAAGGACAAATTGGGAAGGCGTTGAAGCACGACGAACAAAAGGCGTTTTACACTCTCAAAATGTGAAAGACAAAAGAGGGATTGGAATATTGCAAAGTTAGACGTTAGACAGTTAAGACTATATAACGCGCAGTTAAAGTTTAATTAGCATTATCTTACGGAAAGATTGCACGATTGCAACTTTTCTTGTTCTGCTCCTGCCTTGGTTGGCGTACGTTCGAGGCCGCAAAGGAGCAATACGAGTCGAGTCTTCACTTTTCAATTCCATTCCATTTGCAAGGAGTTGCGAATACATTGCGAATCCTGAGTGGCGACTCAGGTTTTATTGAATGTTTACAACCCAGCGCAGCGCAGCGTGGTGAGCGTCGTTTTATCTTGTTCGCAACAACAAAAAAAGAGAGATTAGCCGTGTAAAAATAAAGAGATTCCCTGTGCGAAGCCTTCGCTCTCACTTTACCATGCGCTGTTGCGAAACAAAGACGACGACGACGTGAGAAAAATGCAATTTTTGCTTGCATTGAATCCACATGGACATGTGGATAAACCATGGAGCAAATGGACGTTCCTCTCACAGTCTTTGTCAACATGATCGTAGACATGATCGTGGACATCGTGTTGAGCAATGCTCAATCGTGGATCGTCATCGTCATCCTTTCGTCCCTTCGCGTCCACGTTTATCCCTAATTTTAACTACTTTCACAAATGCATGGATGGAATGGATTATTTGGACTCGGACTCGACTCGTCGACTCCCACCATTAGCGCAGAACGCATTCCCAATTGCAGGACACGCTCTGCAATGCAAACTGCAATCCAATGCAAGTAACGCAATGGAGTCTTGCTCAAGTAGTCAGGACATGACTCACTGACTCACTCACTGAGACCAACAACAAAGAGTTCCCCCCTTCCCCTCCTCAAAGAAATGATTCCCACCCAAAGTGTCATCGCCTGCCTCATCCTCACGTTTCACTTTTTTCGTCATCTGCTCTGGATGGACACACAACACAGTTTACATTGACAGTCGTTGTTGACGTCATTTGGATGAAAGATGAAACATGAAAGATGAAACATGAAAGATGGAGGTTGTTGTAAATGACAATGAGAATGTTGGACTGTAGTGCAATGAGTGAAATGTAGTAATGCATGGAAATGATGGTTGTTGCAGCACATGTTTGAGAGGAAGCACCGCTCCCACATGAACTGTGTGATTGAGAAGAAGAAGGCGGAAGAGATAGTGGATGAGCAGTCCAAACCGCTCCCGCCGTTGTTGGGAATCAACATGTCGACGGATCCCCGCTATTTGCATTTCACTGGAGAGAAGATGGCCATTTCATGCGACTCCGGGAATGATCATCGGCAAATGCCGCATATGACATCTCCACCACCACAACAGCCTCCGCAGTCACCCCCGGGCTACATGGACCACCAACAAATGGCGGGTGCTCAAGTTCCTATTCACATCATCGGACCCATCCCGTTGTCTCAGGCGGAATCGTCTCGTCCTCATTCAATGAGTGGATTGTTCCCCTTCCTAGTCCCACAACAACATGGACTCGAACATGGACTGGAGCAGGACTCCGACTCCGTGGGCTCGGGCTCCGGTCCCATTTTCCTGAGTCAGCATGCCATTCCCTTCCCGCTCTCAGCCTTCCAGCCGGGTCACGGCCAGGGCTCAGGCGAATTCCGGGAAAGAGCATCTCCGCATCCCATCCCAATCATGCCTCGCTCACATGTTCAACACGGTAACCCATTCAAATCTTTCTTTCATTTGTTGTACTTTTTATGAGTAATAATGAATACTTTCTCACCACGAGAGATTAACGTTTCAACTCTTGTGAACTGTTCCTCATGACCTGACCTGTGAACCGTAAAAATGAAACGTGATGATCAAAGCACAGTACGCAAAGGCATACAAGGCACATGTAACACAAAAGCCAAGCGGCATGAATAATTAATTGTCGACAAATTTGATTTGGATTGAGATTAAGAGTCTTTTGACTTTGAGTGGGTCGTGGTTTACTGAGTCGGCTCGCATTTCGCATGTGAGTGAGGGCCTGAGGAGCCTAGCCGGAGCCTCAGCCTCAGCCTCGCACTCACTCAAGTGAGTGAGCCTCTGAGCCTCAGCCCTCAGCCAGTGAGAAATTGTGAAATCTGAGGAGTTTTTGGCTTGACTGAAAGTGCAAGGCTACGTCGCTCCTTCTTCACATCTCAGTCAGTCTCATTTCTTCTTTTCTTTCTTGCACATTATGGATTTGGTCACGACTCGACACGCTTCGTGACTCTTTTCCCTCAAAAAGCCCTTTGTCACTCGGTGCACTCTGTGTATTTTGACAAGAGGAGAGCATCTGAGAGGATCTGAGAGAGCTCTTTTCCTCTTCTTGCACTACTAATTCTTTCCCACATTTCATGATTTCAAGAGCACCGTTTACAACCCTTTTGCCTTTGCCTTCCCGTAGGTTAGGTGTGAGTTACAATTCAAGTAATGACATGACATGACATATGACATTTATTCTCTTTATTGCAGTCATTCGTCCTCGCTCTGTTGACAACGTTGAGGACAAGTTGAGGAGTTCCGTCGCATCCTCAGCATCCGTCACCAACCCCCTCCATCGTGTCAAGAGATGCGCTTGTGACTGCGCTTGCAAAAACCCATAAACTATATTAAACATACACCACCACCACCAACACCAACACCGCACACATGACTGGATGAGATGTCTCACGTTGCCCCCAAACGAACCTATCAAAGAGTGCATTATATAAAATAATAAATGAAGATTGTGATATGATGTGATCAATCATGAGCAATGGCAATAGCATAATAAGAAAAAGCGAAAGCGTTCTAACCTCATGTGATGAAAGAAAGAAAGTTTGTTTTTAATACACCACCACCACCATTAGACCATTACCATTAGACACCACCACACCACCATTAAACAGTACATTATTGTAATTCCTTTGGATAGTACAGGTTTGTAACATAGTTTTTATACTTTACAAGGATAAATTGTAATCATTGACGTCATCAATTAAAAATACAAGTAAGTCACTCAGTGTGTGCTGTGCGTGAAATGTAAATGTAATGATTATAAACCTTTTATTAGAATGATAGTTAGTGATTAATGCTTTTCTGATTACTAAGACTAAAAATGGACTATATTAAAAGTAGCATGACGTCCGGCCTCATCGTCAATTTCCATTGTTCAACTTTCCAAAGCCGCACTGAAAACTGGGCTAAAGTGTCCACAAGTTAGTTCGTTACCTCGTTACCTTCTCTTCCTCACACGAGAACACAAGGACGTCATTTGCTACGATCGTGATTCCTATTTAGTTTCCTGTTCTCTTTGATCTTTGACCTCACCTTTCAAGGCCAGGTCATCTACAAATCGTGGTAGATATAGTAGCGCTATATTGTATTAATTTGTAAAATAATGATTTGTCTCCAGTCTATACAGGAGACATGAATTTGTGAACCGTGAAATGTCGTGAAGATGGGATGAATAAATTGATTTGGATAGTTACATGAATGCGTCTTAAACATATCTTAATGCATTATTTCCCACCACGGGTGTGAGTCCCGCCTCCCGAGATGTGTCATTGAGTCATGCATGTCAACCCGTGTGTATAGTTGTTCTTTGTCATGAGTCCGGGGGACGAAGGCGAAGGTGGGACATCAAAATCCTAAATCCCGATCCCTCCATCATTATTGGATGATTGAACATTAAGAAAGTGAAGCCGAAGCCACCTTCCTTTGCTTTGTCTTTTCTTTTCATTCAACTTCCTATCAATTAATCCACACATTTGGATCATATCATGATAGTCAAGCTTTCATTATCCTTCCTCCGACTCCGATATTGACAGTCAAGTAATAACACCCGGGTTCTTCCTAACACTCCGGAGATGGGTTAAAGACCGTCGAGCTAAATATAGACCGGGAAAAACAATGCAAAAACACCTTTTTTGCGCAGAAACACATGCAAAATGCAATGCATAGATGCATTATGGAAAATGGAAAATAATGTGGAGCTGCAAATAGTGGAAGTGTGGAAGGAGGTGCGGGTTAACTGCTCAGTTCTTTGATTGTGGAAGACGTGGATTGTTTGTGAGAAAAGAAATGTGTAAGGTTGAGGTGCGGGACAGGAGCATGGGACTCCCTCGTCAGTGAGTCGTCACTCGTCACTCGGAGTAACACTCAGTCGCGAGTCTCGTGGGTCGTGTCGTGAGAGTCTCCGTCTCTCCTCCAGTCCACAATTCAACGTCTTACAAGACTCTCTTTCAGTATCTTAACATTAATTCAAACTTTAATTTATGTATTTAACCCAGCTGTGGTGACAAAGGTCACAGGCCAAGGGGTCACCCGAAGCCTTGTGGATCAGCTGTACTGCTGTACACAACACAAAATCCTTGTTCCTTGAATAGCCATCTAGTCAGCTGATAATTGAGTCGCAGTGTGTTTTGTTGTGGGAGTGACGTCGTTGAGGAGGGAGTTTAATTGTTTCATCCAAATCAAGAGAATTGACCGTAAGGGCGTTAATTTATTCCATAAAATAATGTATTTTTATAGTGAAGAGAGTAAGTAATGAAGATGATGGAGAGTTAGTTGAATTAAAATTGTGTTTGAATTCGGATTCTTTGTTGATAGGTGGTTGAATGAAAAGAAAAGACAAAG